>SNQJ01S0086135.1:0-18907 GCA_010110895.2 Picea sitchensis | reverse complement strand
TGAAAAAACTTCATTTGAACCCTCAAAATGGCCCTGGAAGTTAAAACCTGCTAAAAATAGTAAATTGCCAAAATTGCCAGAAAACTGTTTTGAGCCATTTGGAAAAGGTGGGTGGCCACCGATATCCACCTGGATCACAAGTGTTGTTAGTTTGAAACTCTCGAATCCCAAAGTGATGAAATCACTCATAGTCATTGATTGTAAAGGAGGACACGCGTCGGTAGACCATGAATTACAGGAGAAAGTGCTACGGGAAAAAGCGAGCATAGAGGAGTTGAAACTCCCAAATCCTGAAGAGCTGAAGTGGTGAGTCATGATGATGTCACATGGAGGTGACATGGGCACATGGGATGTGTGCCACATTTTAGTGGGTTTAGAAACCGGGGAAGATTGAAATGACATTTGGAACATGACGAGTGTCACCCATCTGAATGGGCCACGTATCAGTCACTAGTATTCCTTCACGTGGCATCCTGTGTGAGCAAGGTTAGTGGGGCCCAAGGTTACGTAACGTAGTTAAAGGTCAGAGGACCCACAATGGCATTGATCATGATGCATCAAGATCAATGGCCATAAGGCATTGCAGGGACCCAATTTGCACGGAAGCTAATTCTCCAATGCGATCTCGCAATCCAAACCGTGGTTTCACTGAGGGTTATGTGTCAGTGTTAGAGGAATTGCGAGATGAAAGATGGGTTACTCCGAACCACCATTGCATGCCCCTGCAATTTGGGAAACGTTAAGTATTGTGATGTAATAACGTCACCTAAGCTGACGTGGGAGTTTTCAAAGATTAATGGTTCGGAGTGTGCGGATGTGAAATATTCCGAAGTCCCAAAGTCCCAGAACTCAGACGCCCCAGGTTCCACTAAGAGTGTCAGTCGTTGGATGCTGGGTAGACATGGACCTTTGATCCACCCTACTGCATGAGTTTGGTAACTCTAAACTCTGAGTGATCGTTGTGTTATGCTCAAAAAATTAGTAGAGCAGAGCTTTGAAAGAATAAATCTGCGGGGATTCTTGATTGAACGAGAATCACAGAGAATGAAATATGAACATTTCTTAAAACAGATTCGGTTTATGAATGTTGTGGGATTTGTTAAGGAATGATGGCCTAAAAAATTTCGGTTTTCTACATGTTGTGTTTGCAGAAGTTTATCGAGTGCTAGAACCAAACAGAGTTGCCACTGAGTGCGAAGAAATGGAGGAGACACATAATGATTCTAGTTCATAGAATGAAGCTAAAGGGATGGATGTTCATTTGGGAGTTGAAGGGTCAAACTCCAATGGGCATGGAGAAGAGATAGATAAGGAAGGGAATATGATGAAAATCATTGAAAGATTGGAGAAATATGCCCAAACTCATTGAGCAGATAGAAGAAATCTTATGAAATCTAAGGAACAACAGGGAGAATTCCACTTAATGTTGATGAAGAGTCTGGAGAGAATAGAAAATAATTTGGACAAGGAGAGAGACTCGAGTAAAACAGGGAGTCACCAGACTTCTAAGGGAAGAAGATTAATGAGTGTTGGTAGACACCATCATCACTCCCAAGGTCACTTCAAGAGGAGGGAACACAGTAGTTCAAGCCCATCTCCTACCATAAATCATAGGATATTTGGAGTGGATGAGCTGAAGGGATAAATGAACAAGATTAAGCCTCCTACATTTGATGGAAAACACAAGAAGGAGGAAGATTCTGAAACATGGTTTCTTGGCATGAGGAAATATTTCCAACTGCAGAATTATTCCTGTCATGCCGAAGGAAGAATTGAAATGTATCAATTGAAAGGAAAATCATCCATGTGGTGGGATCAACTTGTCCAGGTGCAACACATTAGAGAGAAAGATATCACTTGGAAAGAATTCAAGAGATATTTCGAGAAGAAATACTTGACTAAAAGATATTATGACAAAAAGATGAAAGAGTTATTTGAACTCAAGCTATGCAACATGACCATTGATGAATATGAACAAAGGTTTTTGGAATTATTGAAGTATGTTTCTTTCATCAAGGATGAGACTAACAAGATTCAAAGGTATCTGAGTGGACTGCCACCTTCCATCAATGACAAGATCCAGTATGATGACCCAAAAACTATGGAAGAAATGATAAGAAGAGAGAAATGCTTATATGAGAAGCAAAGATAGAAACTATGGTGTTGGTTGGACCAACACCATGCCATCCTAGACTTTCATAACAAGGTATTCACTTGCCTGGATGAGGAGGGGAATCAGAGAACATTCCAAGGAATTCCCAGAGTTGTTGCTATAAGAGAAATCTCAGCGATGCAGTTAAAGAAGTGCTACATAAAAGGTTGTTAATTATTTATAGCCCATGTGGAGGAAGAATCTAAGGATGAGATCTCAAAGATTGAAGACCACGCAGTATTAAAATATTTTGAAGATTTATTCTAGGAGGTACCAGGATTACCCCCGAAGAGACATATTGACTTCTTTGTAAACTTGATGCATGGAGAAGCTCCAGTGTCGAAATCTCCTTCCAGAATGAGTACATTAGCGTTGAAGGAACGACAATTGTAGCTTGAAGAGCTTCTGAAGAAGGGGTATATATGCCCAAGTGTGTCACCTTAGGGTGCCCTGGTCTTGTTTGTGAAGAAGAAGGATGGGATTTTGAGATTGTGTATTGATTTTAGACAATTGAACAAAGTAACTGTAAAGAACAAGTATCCTCTGCCAAGTATTGATGACCTCTTCGATCAGTTGAAGGATGCAAAGATATTTTCGAAGATAGACCTTAGGATGGGATATTAGTAGGTAAGGATAAAGGATGAAGACATCAACAAGACCGCCTTTAGAAAAAGGTATGGTCATTACGAGTTGATAGTGGTGTCATTTGGGATGTCGAATGCACCCGTTGTTTTTATGTGCTTAATGAATGGTGTATTCAGGGACTATCTAGACAAGTTTGTCATAATATTTTTGGATGACATTCTGGTGTATTCCAAGTCGAAGGAAGAGCATGAGAAGCATCTGAGGATGGTGTTGTAGGTGCTAAGAGAGAACCAACTGTATGCCAAGTTGAGCAAGTGCTCGTTTTATCAGGAGCAGATCCATTACTTGGGGAATATTATTTCGAAGGATGGGATAGCTGTAGATCCTGTGAAGATTGAGGCCATCAGAGAATGGTCAGTGCCAAATAACGTGACAAAAGTTAGATCCTTTATGGGTCTAGCTGGTTATTACAGAAGGTTCATTGTAGGGTTCTCGAGGATAGCTCACCCTATCACTTCCTTGCAAAGGAAGGAGAAGAAATTTCAGTGGATAGAAGATTGTGAGAGAAGCTTCCAACAATTGAAGCAACTGTTAACCAGTGCTCCAATCCTGAGGATTGCAGATCTGAATGAAGATTTGGTGGTGTGCACAGATGCATGAAAAGAAGGATTGGGAGGAGTCCTCAGTCAAAATGGATTCGTAATCTGTTATGAATCCAGCAAGTTGAAAGAGCACGAAAGGAACTATGCAACTCATGATTTGGAGTTGACAACCATATTACACGCTCTAAAGAAATGGAGACATTACCTCATGGGAAGGAGGTTCGAACTAATGATAGACCATAACATTCTGAAGGATTTGTTTGATCAACCAACTTTGAATGCTAGGTAGAGTAGGTGGTTGGAGTTTCTCTGTGAGTATGATTTTGATATCAAGCATATCAAAGTGAAGGAGAATAAAGTGGTTGATGCACTCAACAGGAGAGTGCATGAATTACATGCTACATCCATTAGCATGTATCGAACTGATATTAAAGGAAGAATTTCAGAGGCTTCAAATACAGATTTTTAGTACAGGGATTTGGTAGCAAAGCTACAACAAGGTAAGATGCCACAAAAAGTGGAGAATTATAAATTGGAAATTGACGGAACACTTCTATACAAGAATAGAATTTATGTACCTAATGTCAAGGACTTGAAATTTATGATTTTGAATGAAATGCATAATGTGCCTTATGTTGGGCACCCTGGATATCAGAAAATTGTAGCAGCAGTCAAGATCCATTAGTTTTGGCCAGGTGTGAAAAAAGAAATTGTTGAATACATCACCATATGTATGGAGTGCCAGAAGGTTAAAGTTAAGCACATGCACCCAGCAAGGTTGTTGCAACCTTTACCCATTCCTGAGTGGAAGTGGGAGGTAGTGACAATGGATTTCATCACAGGATTGCCCAGAACAGGCAAGCAACATGATTCAATCATGGTGGTGGTGGACAATCTTACAAAATATTCCCATTTTATTCCACTAAAGACTACTCACAAGGTAGTGGATGTTGTCGACATCTTTATGAAGGAAGTGGCACGATTGCACGAAATTCCCAAGATAATTGTGTCTGACAGAGACTCGAAATTTACCTCAAATTTCTGGAAAGGGTTTTTCAAGGGGTTTAGAACGAATCTGAACTTTAGCACAACCTATCATCCTAATTCTAATGGGTAGACAAAGTTGGTGAATCGAGTAATAGAAGACATATTGAGGATGTATGTGATGGAAAAACCATTGAAATGGGAAGACTACCTACACTTGGTAGAATTTGCCTACAATAATGGGTATCAAGCATCATTAAAGATGAGCCCATTTGAATCACTGTATGGAAGAAAGTGAAATACTCCAATAAGCTGGGATAATCCAACTGATAGAGCAGTGGTTGGGCCAAAGTTGCTCAAGGAAATGAAAGAACAAATGCTAAAAATTAAGTAGAATTTGAAAGCTGCCCAAGACAGGAAGAAAAGTTATGCTGATAAAAACAGAACCCACAGAGAGTTTAAAGTGGGCGATCATGTTTTCCTGAAAGTGAAAGCTAATAGAAGTTCCCTGAAGTTGGGAAACTGCGTCGAGTTAGCAACCATATTTTGTGGACCATTTGAAATCCTAGAAAGGATTGGGCCAGTTGCATATATGCTTGCATTACCTGCATCCATAACTATACATACTATGTTTCATGTTTCATTGCTTAAGAAATATATACCTAATGCTAATCATGTTATCGATTGGAATATGATTCAGGTGGAGCAAGAAGGTGTCTTCCAAGTGCATCATGTGCGCATATTGGATCGGAAAAGCAAACAACTCTGGAATCGAGCCATAGGGCTTGTAAAGGTCCAATGGACCTGGTACAGTTCTGAAGACACGACATGGGAGCATGAGGATGCTATGCGGGCAGAATACCCGCATCTTTTTGAAGATTTTGAAAATCTTGCTGATGTTTTGTAAAGAGTTGCATTGAGGACAGTGAAAATATAAGGGGAGGGGATTGTAATATCCCCCAGTCGTGCCCCAGTTATATTATGAATTGTAATCATGTTTTGTAGGCTAGTGAGTCAATTATTGATAAATTGGTGGGTTTGTGTGTTTATTAGGCCGGAGAGACTAAGTGTTAATGCCAAGAACCCAATTTTGTATATGTAATTATGCAGATCGTTAATATAATATATAAACATCATTGCGTGTCGATCGACCACGAAGAAAGAGTGATGGGGAACTAAGATTCCACAGAATGGGTAAGGGAGAGGGGGTTGAAAGGTTGGAAGAGGAGATAATATTGAGGTCTTAAGTCCTTGAGATAATAATTTATTATTATTCCAAAGTGGTGTGAAAGATATATTTTTATCCTAAGTTCCTCGAAAAGGGAATGCATACTTGATGGAGTGCATGCAGCTTCATGGGTGACATGTGTCGTCCCAGGCACATGCAATTTAACCCAATAATTGATCTGTGATGGGGGTTCATCCTCCATTCTTCCATCATCTATCTGAACCGTGTTTACTCTGTGTCTAATCGATGCATTCCTCACGCAGCTCTGAAACCTAAAACCATGAGACCTTTGTGATCGATTGGTGTATTCCCGTGAATTGTGTCTGGTCTTTGCGCTTTTCCTCCATCATCGACCTCTGCATAATTTTCTTGTCATGCATCCTGAAACCCTTGGACTGAGCCATGTCTCCTGTGTGTCATGTGAACCAAGTTTATCCAAACTACAAATTTGATTTCATGCTTAACCGTTTGAGTTGTTGTCTTCTATGAAACTCGAGCATACTGTAATTGTCTATGTCATGTGTGTTATAACTGTGGGTTGTTGTGGCCACAGAGTCCCTTGGTTGAGTGTGATTGGCTATCATCACCTTTTCTTGCTGAGCCTTATTGTTGTCCTCCTTGTGCTGGAACGAAGCTGAAGAAGCAGGTTTTCAGGCCTGTGTGCAACACTCTCTCTAGGTGAGAGAGGTGGTTGTGGTGGAAGAAGCAGGTTGTTAGGCCTGTGAGCAACTATCTCCAGGTGAGAGAGTGCATGGAGGAAGTGAGAAATCCTTTAAGGGGTCATGTAGCTGCCACAGAGCTCAAAGAATTCCGGTCTGGCCTATTGCTGAAGCCCAAGGCAAGGGAGGTTTAGCAGTCGAAGGACTGTTCTAGTGACAATGAAGGTGTATACTCCTGGTGTGGGATAGACATGTGGAGAATGAGAGTCTATGAGAAGTGGGCATAAGTGGCTCCTGGGAGAGCATCCATCCTCATAAACTGTGTGTCTTCCTATTGACCTTGCCTAGATTAGGATTCCCTTGCTTGGTGGAGCTTAGTCCTAGCTCGGGGGTGACCTACTGCTGAGACTGATGAGAAACATGGTATAAGGCTGGGAGGTTCGTGGAAGGTCTGCATGCAGTTGGTGGAGTTACCCCAATTTCAAAGATAAGTATCATCATGTGTTTAATTTCAATTAAAATGCATGACTTTGATGCTTGTAATATGATCATGTATTTCGTTGCAATGATATTTATTGTTAATTCTATTTAATTATGTATGATGGCAGTAACTCTATGTTAAATGAGTTAATTTGATTTAATATGCATGTTATATATGTGTGTGTGTGTGTGTGTGTGTGTGTGTGTATGGGAATGTTCTGCGTCGTAGCGTTGCCTGACAGTGGAGTTGATGGACGGGGATGTTACACATTTTCAAAAGAAATACAACCTTAGGAGCAGAAAGGCATCTACAGAACCTCAGCCAACAAAACCCACAAAAAAAGCTCAAGCGAACACCCCTTTTGCAAGACGACCAAATAAATACAACCTGGCCAAGGACGTGACGGAAAAGGGAAATTCAAAAGAGGAGGCTTTAAAGAAAGCACCAAAGGAAAGCCGAGAGACGAGTGTCAAAGAGGTAAATAAAGTCCCCCCCCTCCTTTAACTTTGAAAATGAAATGGCCAAAATTAAAATCTATGTCCCTTTCAACGAGCTCATCAAGAAAGGAGAGTTTCATGATCAGATTATTAAAATGTTAAATATGGAAGAGACTCTTGACACCCTGAATGTCCAGGATGACCACCCTGCCATTTTTTTTCGTCCATGTGTGGAAGAAAAGAGCGATACTGAGGATGTTCCCCCTTTCTATGTTAGCCTCAAAATACATGACATGACTTTGCAAAACACCATGCTAGATTCGGGTGCATCACACAATCTCATGCCAAAAGTGGTCATGGACGAGTTAGGTTTGGATGTCACCAGGCCCTATAAGGATATTTTCTCCTTAGACTCGAGGGAAGTGAAATTTTTGGGTCTGATCAAAGATTTGGTTGTGTTGTTGTCCCAAATCCTGTCAAATAATCTGGTTATGGACGTGGTTGTGGCCGACATACCCCCTAAATTTGGCATGTTATTATCTAGATCATGGGCTGCGAAATTGAAGGGAACCCTGCAGATGGATATGTCGTATGCCACTATCCCTGTCTTCAACCAAGAGAGACGGTTATACAGAGAGGTGCTACTAAAGTACATGGTGAGTAGCAAGACCCAACCGAACAACCATCCTATCTACTATGTCGACATCGATATTGACTCCTCTATATTTTATAATGACCTGAGATTTGAAGGGGAGGAGCCAACGATTGTTATGAATGTCGAGGATAAGGCCACACATTGAGCAGAAGAGTGTGCAGACCTGAGAAACCGCATGGAGAACTAAATGTGGAACATGAGCTTCGACGGAGCCGTCAGCAAGGAGGGAGAAGGGGTCAGTGTAAGGATAAATCCTCCCAAGGTGGGCTCAAAACTCTTCTCTTACAAACTCACCTTTGATTGTACAAATAACATGGCTGAGTATGAGGCATTGATTTTGGGTCTAAGAACTTTGAAAGAGTTGGGCGCAAAGAGGATAGCGGTTCTTGGGGACTTTGAGCTTGTCATAAATCAAGTGAAAGGTATATAGCAGTCCAAGCACCCTAGACTGAGAGCATATAGAAATATAGTGTTGGGACTCCTCAAATAATTCTCAGAGTATAATTTTTCAACGATCCCAAGGGGACATAATCAAATTTCGAATGCACTGGCCACCTCAGCTTAAGTTTTTAAAATTCCAATTTTCCCCAACATAAAGTATGAGATCGAAGTCAAACAAAGACTAACGATACCCGATAATATCAAGTATTGGCAGGTGTTTGAAGATGACAAACAGGTGGAGATATTTCTCCAAATGAGCGATGAGTTCGCTAATGTGAACATTGATGACAAGTGTTGTTGTGACAAAGATGGAAACGCAGCTACGCACGGTAATGATGACCCCTTTTAGAATTAGATAGCTGGAAGGGACATAGTGCAGCTAAAAAATAACATCATCCCCAAGGGATTAGTTCTGTTGGAAAAGTTGTTTGATGAAAACGATGTAGCCAAAAATCCCAAGATCACTGCGAATGATGAGGATGTCGAGGATCGCAACATCGGGACCTAGGAGAATCCAAGGATAATCAAATTATCAAAGGCGCTTAGTCCGGAGATCAAGCATAGATACATCAAACTCATGAAATATTTTCTTAACGTTTTCAGAGGAAGGTATAAATATTGATCCTATTAGGGTAGAAGGAATTATGAAGATCAACACTCCTCGGAGAAAGAAAGAGGTGCAGTCCTTCCTGGGAAAGATGAATTTCTTCAGAAGATTCATCCTAAATCTAGCTGAAATTATAAAGCATATCACAAGCATGCTCAGAAAGGGTAATGAGATCAAATGGAGCCCTGAAGATAGGAGGTCATTTGAAGACATCAAGGTAGCGCTAACCAAAGCTCCTATATTGGCCAGCCCAGATTTCACAAAGGATTTTATCTTTTTCTCCTTCGCCTCGGAGCACACCATCGCTGGCATACTATTACAAAAGGATGACCAAAATTTTGAAAAGCCTATAGCCTACTTTAGCAGGACGTTGAGAGACTCCCCATTGAGGTATGATATCATGGAAAAACAAGCATACGCCTTGGTGAAATCCCTCAAGGATTTCAAGACTTATATATTGCATTCACGCGTTATTGCTTACATGCCCAATCATTCATTCAAAGACATCCTGAATCAGCCTGAACTTGAGGGAAGAAGGGGTAAATGGATCACAATCATGCTGGAATACGACCTCGAAATCAAGCCCACAAAGCTGATTAAGGGTTAGGGACTCACAAAATTGATGGCCCAGTCAAACTATGATGTTTTGGGAATAAACTTCATTGTTGATCTGTTAGAGAACCCTCCAGAAAAAACATCCCCACAGGTGTCTTAGAAATTCATCAATTCACCTTGGTACATGGACTTCATTTATGTGTTGAGAAATTTGCAAGCCCCTCCAAGGTTAAGTAAAACCAAGGCCAGGTTTTTAAAGCTTCAAAGGATGCTATGTTTTGCATCTTAGATAACTCTCTGTATTGGAAATATTCAGAAGGGATATTGCTAAATTGCTTACTGGAAGACGACGCGGGGCGAGCTATCAGAGAATTCCACAAAGGCGACTGCAAGGGGCATCACTATTGGAAAACCACCATGCATAAAATTTTGAGGGCGGGTTATGATTGGCCCAACATTTTCGCAGATGTATACAAAGAAGTTTCCAGTTTCCACGAGTGCCAGATATTTGATGGAAGGAGAAAGTTGCAACCCCTGTCGTTGAAAGCAATATCTGTCGAAGAACCATTCATGCAATGGGGCCTGGAATTTATAGGATAGATTCATCCACCATCCTCGGTGCAACATAGATGGATACTTACAGCTACGGATTACTTCACCAAATGGATCGAGGAAGTCCCCATGAAACTGGCCACCAACACGGTCATCATTCAGTTTCTGGAGACTAACATCTTGTCTAGGTTTGGGTACCCTATCAAGATCATCACAGATAACGCAGAAACATTTAAGTCCAATAAAATGGAGAAGTTTTGTAATGATTACAACATAACCCTGGGACATTCTACAAATTATTACCCACACGGTAATGGATTGGCGGAATCATCCAACAAAAGCTTAACCAGGATTATTAAAAGGCTCATGCAGGACAACAACAAGGCTTAGCACAAGAAGCTTATCCACGCGCTATGGGATGACAAAATCACTACCAAAAATTCCATATCCACGTCACCATTCCAAATTGTATATGGCGTGGACGCATTTTTCCCTTCCTCACTGGGATTGCTCATCAGGAAGTTGCTGCAAGAGTAAGAGGATGAGCAGGACGACGCTTAGAGGAGGATAAATTAGTTAATTCATGCACAATAGATGAGGGAGAAGGTTTTCAACTGATCACAGCTTCACCAATATAGGATGAAGAAATTTTTTGACAAGCACTCTAAGCAGGAGGACTTCAAGGTGAATGGTCTGGTGCTGAAGTGGGACACGAGGAACGAAGACAAGGGAAAGCATGGAAAATTAGATCATATTTGGATGGGACCTTTCAGAATCGTCGCATACCATGGAAACAATGCATATCTTCTACAAGATATTAACAGATAACGCACTAGTGGGGGGGCCTGTAAATGGCAGGTTCCTCAAACACTATCTAGTTTAGTAAGGTATGTTTAGTTTTTCATGTCATTGTAAATAGTCATTTCATTTTTTATTTTCAAAGAAGGCATTTCAAGTCAGTATGTCAATAGGAAATTGAAGCCCGGAGTGAAGGCCCTAAGTTTATGCTGAGTTTGATCGTAACTATGTCAAGAAGGTCTAGGGTGATTTTTTCCGTTGTTTCAGAGAATGAAAGTCAAATAAGGCCCAATGGTCGGGCACCTGGTTTGTTGATCTTTTCCACCTCACTGGGTGGATAACATCCCCGTTGGATCACGCTGTTAGCACTGTCATTTTTTTAGTTAGAGTCAGTATTAGTTGAGTCATAGTCTGTGTGTCAAAGCGTGTGAGGTCAGGTACCGAACAACAAATGGGTCAAAGTCAACAAGTGGTCGGTTTGGCCCTGGATTTGGGAAGGGATGTCTGAATCAAACATGTGTAGATGATAAAGGTATTTTCCCAAAAGGTCGGGTCCTGTCAGAAGAGTAGGTTTTACATGCCAAAGGCCGAATAAAGTTGTTATAATAAGGGTCATGTCGGTGGATTTAATGACCATCATCACCTCATTATGAAGTCAAAAGGGATAGGAAATCATGAAGATCATATCACGTACACTCTGCAACTCTTATCATCTGTACTTTACACACTCTAAAGTGTACTTGTCGCATGAATGTGTTACGCAAATCTTCAACCTGCTTCAAAACTTCTCATCACCATGGATTCAGTGTCCCCTATCGTGATTCCATCTCTCACCCATACAATTATAAATTCCAGTTGCTCTGCATGTATTCTATTTACCAACCAAGTTTATGTGTCGTCTGTAAAATTTTCCGCAAGCCCTGAGTTTCTTGCTGCGGGAAAGTCGATTGCCATCAATTATGTCACAAACCGGGTCGGTCAAGATTGTCATGTTTGATCCATATTAAATCATGGTTTGGAGTCGGTCGAAGTTGGTCATCAATTAGTCTTTCAGATGACAAGTCCTCTCACGGTCATTCCCTCATCCTTAGAGTTCTTGTCACACCAAAATTCTTTTTCGGGCTCCCCTAGTGCGACGATCCTTTCATCATCATTGTCACAACATCGAACCGTCCCCACACCAAGAGTCTTCATGGCACCTGGGGGTCATGCAGTGAATTCCCAAAGTCATTCTCGCTTATCACACAAAGTTCTTCTACTGCCCTTTCGACAGGTCTGGGTTAAGAATATCGTTATCTAGTCATCACGCGAAGGGGGTAGCATATTCACTACCACACGCATGGAAAAAACATGCATTGCACCATGGAGACATCCCTGGAGATAAGGAAAGGGGTAGGAAGTGGTAGAACTGTGGGGTCTGAGCCTCAAAACCTGACATTGGTAAATGAAGATCCGAATGTCAGAGCATCTTTCGAACAGGTTGGATGCATGCTCTATTGCAAGAAAATCCAAGGATACAATGTGAAACTGGCGGAACATTTCGCGCTAAGATTCAACGGGTTCCACGCAGTTATTGTAGGAATCACATTCCAGGTGACGGAGGAAACTCTGTCAGCCGCGACGAAGATTCCTCCGCATGGTGAAAGGTGGTGTAAATGCATGTCTTTGGACGTGCTATGTTATGAATAATTCATCAAACCAAACTGCTTAAAGGGGAAATTCAAAACAGTCGTTCCAAGTCGATATCTACAAGATCCTTTTCAGAAACCCCCGAGGGTAATTAGAAAGTATTTCACCTGTGAAAGAAGGTCTGACAGAATACACCCACATCACATCAGATTGTTGATGCATTTTACAGGAAGGATATTGTTGAACCTACCTTTCTTCTTGCACCAAATCCTTTGAGGAATGAAAGATAGCGTCCAAGCTGAACAAAACCATCTGAAGAAGAACTTATCTCATATCTCACTAATCAAATTGTTGATAGTTGAGGAAATGAGGCGACTAGGCAAGAGATGGGATTCGTTTCTGCTTACAGCCGACATCCCTAGGTACCCCAAAGGAGATCCCCCTCTACCCACGGGAAAAACAACATCTCACAGTGTGGAGGCGAAAATAGGATGGGCTATAGAGAAAGGAAAGACATTGGAATCCTTATCCCCCCAAAAGCCAATACCCCAGAAAAGGGGCAGGCCAAGGAAGAACATAGAGACATGGGATGCCCAAGCCCCGAGCAAGCCGTGCATAAAATCGGTCGCTAAGGAGTTACTCATGCGCGCTATTCGAATGGAACCTATCGAAGATTCAAGGTAAGAAACCTACGCCAGGAGGAGAAGGTCGAACGTCGAAGACATGGATATTCATGAGTCATTGCAACAACTAAAGCAAGCGCAACTCACTTTTACTGAGTTGTACCAGGAGAACAGGGAGTTGAGAAAGTAGTTAGCGGAAAATACCATCGAGACATCAACATTACAGGGCCGAGAAGGGAATGTGACTTGGTTCAAGAGGTAGCTCAGAGAAGCACAATACACGATCATCTAGCTGCGCAAAGCACAAAGAATGTCAGATGAGAGAATTGCATAGAACTTCAGGGAATGTGGACCGGCCATGGAAAACGTTCAGGCGGATCTGTCCAGTGCTCAAACGAAGCTGAAAGGAAACCCGGTTTTGCAAAGACAAGTAAAGAATATGAAAAGGCGCAACTAGTCTCTCAGGAAATTGCTTCGAATATCAAGACTGCAGATGAGGCCAGAAACATGATTGACCCGACCCCATTTTGGTCTTTTCGAACACGGCGCAAGAATTTTTTCTCCTCGTGTCCTATTTCCTACCGGGAAGTAGGGACTCTTACATGTACCTACGTGGTGGACATATGTCGCGCAAATGCTGGAAACCCACCTATCGTGAAGGACAAGTGTAGGTTGAGTGCACAATAGTTTTGAAGAAAGGTGTTGTCCCTTGACTGGCGTTGTCATCTTGCAAACACCGGTGACAGTCCCCGGTTACCGGCCACATGCACACCTAAGCCAATGATCACGCAACAATAATCAAAGCCGTTACATTGGGTGGTAGGAGTCTGACAAAGCGCTTGATTGTCTAGATAACCTGTAAAAGGAGAAGCACATACACATAACTTCTTAACGATGGAATCTTCCCGATGACCGAACTATTATGGAAAAGACGTCGATTATTGTATGATTGGGTACAATCAAGTTTCTATTCTTAGTAAAGTGCCATCTGAAGGATCATCTGGCAGAGAATAATCAGAGCCTAATTTCTAGGGATAGTTGTTGGGGGGCACGAAAGCCCAAGTGACACATCCTTTTCTATATATTGCATTTGTTCAATGTAAGCCAAGTTGGTTGGAAAAGTAATGTAGACAATGACTATTGAATGTAACTTTCGAACCCGATTGAAGTTTAATGCAAAGGTCCTGAGACTTTGATGAAAATATTCTAATGGTAGTGGTTTGATGTATTGTGACCCCTCTTATGTACGTGCTTCTTGTGTTCTATATATTCATATCTGTATTTTGTCTAAGTCAAAACGTTTTACAAGTCTAGAATTCATCGAACGGTGCTCTAGATTTCACCATTTAGACGACTGTGTTTTCTTCTAAGTAAATTCAAAATTCATCGCCAGTGGTGCTCTAAGTTACTTTATGTATTTTTATCTTGCCACACACAACGAATTTGAACTGAAAGACCGTTTCCTACTTAGCCTTTATCCTCTCCAGTTTTAGCTGCCAAGTCATTTACTTCTCTCATTTTCTAGAATTTGACTCCATGGCCCAAGGTTTTGCATTCTCTTGCCAATAGAACTAGAAATACTATATGAACGTCTTAAATCTAGCTGACAATTCAAAGCCATAACCTGTATAGAGATGAAGTCTCAAAGAGAGCCCTCTTTGGGCCGGAAAGGCTAGTTTCCGGCCTTAAAGTTGGTTTGTAGGTTACCTCTGTCATTCGTTTTCTCAACCAAACGAGTTCACAAAGAGCTAACACCAACTACCATTTGAAATCTTCCAAGCCTCTCTTGAATACAATTGGGTTTCTTTTTGGAGCGAGTTGTATCTCCATCAGGAAAATCTTTTGCACCACAGATACTATCCTAATTCGTTCCTTCTTCCGGGGACTGGATGGATGGTTGGGGTGAAGAAACAAGGAGGGGAAAATAACCGTTAGGGGAATCATTGGGGGAAGAAACAACATTGAAGGCTTGATGAAGGCCAGAGTTTTCTAGTTCGTGTGCATCCGGGGGAGCATTGACGTCAAGGGGAGGGGGAGAGTGGGATGAAACAATGGATCCATGCGATGTGGAATGAGCCCAAAACTCTACAGATGTGTGGAAAGCTCGAATGACGTGTGGGCTATGCCCAAAGTCAAGGGCTGGCAATATCCAGCCTGCTATGCAACATTGAATGTTGTGGCAGGTGGATTATAGGTCATCGGATTTAAAAGCAATTCGGATCTGATGGCCTATAATCTACTTGCCACAACATTCAATGTTGCATAGCAGGCTGGATATTGACCGCCATAGTCAAGGGCATTGATGTCCTTATCGTCCATTTCATGAGGTTGAGTTCAACTAAGAGTTAAGTGTTGCAGTTAGAAACATGCATCTATCATACCCTTTTCCTGAGGAAAAAACTAGGCCAAGACAATAGAGGTTTTCGTCGGACAGAAAAGGGAAGGGAAAGAGGGTCGGGAGGGAGGTGCGGGCCTAGAGCCCCGTGCACCTACAACCTATGAACAAGGGTTCATTTGGCTAAAAACAACCAAGGTGCATTAGTTATTATATACATAAAAGCTTCTTTTTTTCAAGAAATTATTTGGTTTATATTACAATTTTATTTTTTATTCCTAAATTATTTTAATGAATTAAAAGATTAAAAAAAATCATATTATAAAAAATATTTATTTTGAATTGTGATTTAATGGGGTGAACTTAATACACTTAAAAAAAATCATTTTCAATTTTCTTTATATAAAAATATAATATTTTTTTTATTATTTTTCAATTAAATTTTATCATAAATATAACAAAATTTTATCCTCAATTGTTTTCTATTTTAAACTAATCTCCATACTCAATTTCTCCATTAAAATTTTACATCAATCAAAGACATTTTTAATCCTAATCCAAATACTCAAAAACTATTCTAAAATTTAATATCAATTCATTTAAACTAATTTAAATACTCAAACTTTATTAAAATCTCGTGTCAATCAAAACTTTATTTTCCGTAATCTAAATACTCAAAAAAAAAAACCTGTATTAAAATTTAAATCAAAACTCTTTTGAAGAAAAATAACCCTTACATGAGTACACTGCTTAGTTTGACATGAGGTATCATAACATAAACCATCATAAAAAGCCCACAAGACCGACACAAACAACAAAATAACTTGTTAAACACCGTGTTCCTTTATGGTGATATAAATTTAAAGAAATCATTATTTTTGTTATTTAAAATTTCAATTTTACTGATCTAACAATTTATTTTTCCGTACTATAGTAGAACAATGTGCCAGAACTACATTCTATGTGTCGCACCATATTTGCCATTTTCAATTTTTTTTTTTGCAAATAATTTTTTTTTCAATTATATATTAATATAATTTGTTTTCAGTTTCAAAAAGTTACAAACTTTGCTATGAAAGATCTGCTGAAAGTATAAAGTGAATGAAAGGATAGACTTTCATCAGCTAGCAAGAGCAAAAACTACTCTTTCGTAGTAAGGAGTGCTACTTGTAAGTCAATGAGAAAGCAAAATTGAGCTGGAATTTGCAAAAAGAAAATATTTTTATATGACAGATATTGTATTTCCAGCTTTCATAATTAGTAAGCCCACTGTAGGAGAGTGTCAAAACAGATTTTAAAAGATAGTTAAGAAGTGGGAGGGTCTCTCATGACTATCTATCCAAAAGTTGTAAGTGAGGATTTTCAATTTTTTATTGAGCTTTGTCTTTGAAAGTTGATCAACAACTTTGTTATGCTCTCCTTAAATGTCTTAAATGTGGTTGTAATTGAGCTTTTTGAAAGTACACTAAATCAATCTAATTCTGTCCTTCCAAGCCAAGAGCAAGATTGCTTGGAGATTTTCCATATTTTTCAACCAATAAATGATGATTCTGAAGTCTGGAAGCCAAAAATAAAATGTGGACTGCTCTATCAAACCATCCAATATGTATGTCTTCTAAAATAAAAACCTTCAACAAATGTTGTTTCAAAAACTTGTTTACATGTACAACATTCCAAGCTTTGTAAATACCAAGAGCTCTGTATGTTGTAGCACTGAAGGAAGGGCTCCCATTTTCGAAGATCGTATTGTTCCTTTCCAGCCAAGTAGCCTAGCAAATAAGGGAAGGATTGTCTAAGTTTTGATACTGGTTGCGTGTGCATCTTTAAATATCCTTGATGACTACGTGTGGGTTTGCTTTCTGAATTAAATATTTACCCCGAAAGGCATATACCTATTGGAGATGGGCACAATTAATGATCTTTTAATCTTAAATTATAATATGATGGCTACACATTGAAGATGTTGGTATATTCTTAGTAGTCCCCAAAATCAATGAGTCAGAGTTATTGTTGATAACTTCCTTGCATTTATGAATACATTAGTTAACCTGTTTACTTTTTAACATTTACCTAATCATATTAAGAAATTATGTAACATCATATGATTGCTCTACCTCGAATTTCCTCGGCTATAAGCCTTTTGACGTTCACCAACCACTAGTTAACGACTATGCTAGTATTTATGACTTTGTTCTCCAAAAAATATAGTATGACCTAGAAAAATGTAAAGTCATGTGAACACCCACCAAGACCGGCGTTTGCTTTCTTTTGGGAAATATAGACTATTAACCAGACTATTCCAAAGTCATGTGAACACTCACCCGATGGGCTATGCCGCGGCACCCATTATCATTATTTTTCCATTGAAATTTTCAAAATGTACGACTCATAAAAAAAAAAAAGAAGTTTGTTAGAGCATAGTGGAATATCAACCATTTGGTATGCTGATATTTTTCGATGAAATATCACTAGCAGAGTCGCTAACTCGCGGCTGAGAACGCTGAAAGGTATCGGTTGAGAATGCGTGCCCCCAATATAAAATGTCTGTGGTAATTCGTAATCCATCTGTGGTAATATGAAACATTTTGTTGTATTGTTTAATCCTACTTAATCATTTAAACGTGGCAATTATATATCCTTACAGTAATTTTTTAATGTGATTAGGTAAATGTTAAAAAGTAAACATGTTAACGGATGCATTGATGAACAATAAATCTGACGCATTGATTTTGGAGGACGACTAAGAATATGATAGCTTTTTCAATGCATAATCATCAAATTAGGGTTTAAGGTTAAATAAGGTTAAAAATCATTACGGTTTCCATTGAAATTTTATATATGTAAATTTAATACATAAAAATATTCCTATAGAGATATATATTAATGATTTATATATGAATTTTTATATTTATATACGATAATAGTTATTGATAATTGATAAATAAACTTTTATTGATAATAATTTAATTATAAAATAATTTTTTATATTTTATTTATTTATATCAAAACCATACATTAATTATGAAACCTTTTATTTTATTTGTATAAGATTTTTTATTTATAAAATAATGGAAAAGTGAGACCTCCGAGAAGAAACATATTTTATTACCAGTGAGATCTACTCAAAGTTAAAACCACTCAACTTAAACGATAGATGAAATACAAGTTCATCTCTTTAACATAATAATTTTTATTAAGATAAAGTTGCATACTTAGATTAACCATCAGACTAATATATTTACATCTTCAATTGTTAACCATCAAATTAATATTTTAAATTAAAACACTATTAATTGTACAATTTCCAATAAATACCATCTTATGTTTTTTATTTATATCATTAATTATGAAACCTTTTTTTATTACCAGTAAGGTGACCTTTTATTACATATTTTATTACCAGTAAGGTCTACTCAAAGTTCAAACCACTAGACTTAAACGAGATGAGATACAAGTTCATCTGTATAACATCATTTTTTCTTAAGATGAAGTTGCATACTTAGCCTTGTAATCCTTCCATAGTTTATTAACAGATTTACCAGTGAGATCATGGAAGAATCCCACGTCCCATCCATTGCGCAGTT
>SNQJ01S0086134.1:0-22145 GCA_010110895.2 Picea sitchensis | reverse complement strand
CAAGAAGTCTGCATCCATGTCAGGGACCTTTAGTATCGGCGATGTTGTCAACAACTCCTTAAGCCTCCTAAATGCTTCCACGCATTTCTCTGTCCAAACAAACTTCTTGTTTTTCGTCTGCAATTCCGTGATCGGATTTGCTATCCTTGAAAATCCTTCGACAAACCGTCGATAGTATCCTGCTAAACCCATAAAACTACGCACTTATGTGACATTCATCGGCGTAGGCCATTCCATAATAGCCTCAACCTTTGCTGGATCCACGACGATACCTTCACCGGAGATGACATGCCCTAAGTAGTGAATCCTTGATTGATAAAAAGAGCATTTGGACAACCTCCCATACAATTTGTGCTCTCGAAGGCGCTGCAGTACCAAGCGCAAGTGCTCATCCTGCTCCTCCGTCATCCGAGAGTAGATCAAGATGTCGTCAATGAATACTTGGACGAACTTGTCCAAGTACTCGCGGAACACCCCATTCATCAAACTCATGAATACCCCTGGGGCGTTTGTCAGTCCAAACGATAAAACAATAAACTTGTAATGTCCAAATATTGTCTTAAAGGCGGTCTTAGGGATGTCATCCTCCTTGATTCCTAACTGGTGATACCCTGATCACAAATCGATCTTGGAAAACACCGTCGCACCCTTCATTTGATCGAACAGATCATCAATTCTTGGCAAGGGATACTGATTCTTGATTGTAGCCTCGTTCAGTTGATGATAGTCAATGTAGAGTCTCCACGATCCGTCCTTCTTTCATATGAAAGTAACAGGTGCACCCCAAGGTGACACACTAGGACGTATCAGTCCTAGGTCCAACAACTCCTTTAGTTGCATTTATAACCCTTGCAACTCCAGGGTCGACATCCGATAAAGCGTTCTTGCTATCGGTTTGGTCCCCGGTTTCAGGTGTAAGGTAAACTCCAATTCCCTTTCTGGCGGCATCCCAGGTAACTCCTATGGAAACATGTTTGCAAACTCCTTCACCACCGGAAGGTGTTCTAGACCTTCCGCTACTCCCTTTTCATTTAGTACAAGGATCGCATAATGCTTGTACCCCTTGCGCATACTCTTCTGTAATTGTAAGAAAGAGACAAACTTTAGGGAAACTCCCTAGTTCCGGCCTACAATCACACGTCTCTGTCCTTCATCATCAACCAACCTCAACCGTTTCATCTTACAGTTGAGTATCGCCTTATGTGATTCCAACCAATCCATACCAATCACGACATCATAAGATCCTAAGATTTTGACGTTCAAGTTGACCCTCATGACAAACTCTCCCAGGTTAAGGGCACATCCCATAACTTTTCCTCCAACCTTCTGTTTGGCTTATGAAGCCATCTCTATGAAGCTAAACTCATCCTGAACGACTGCCTTCGGGACAGCATCATGCAAGGTTTGAAGCATCAAGACATTTAGACCTTGCATGTAGGTTGTCGTCAAGGCCCAACACAAACCTGATGGCCTTAAGCTTCTCAGTGTTAATGTGCGGAGCATACCAGAGCAGCGCCATAAAATGTGCCTCGTACTTGAGCACCATACGACCTCCCTGTCGTAATGCATTGAACTCATTGAGCTGACGCTCAATGAATTCCTCAGAAAGGTACCTCTCTCGGAACCGTTCCTCGAACAGTTCCCATGACACGTCTTCAATGGCCATGTTCAGTTGCAACAGGAGTGTCTTACACCATAGAAGAGCGCTCCCCTTTAGTTGAAAGACCGCCATGCAGACCTTCATGTTGGATGTATAATCGCGAAGTGCGAAGCACATCACCATATTCTCCAACCATGCCTCAGCGGCTACGTCGTCCAGGGCACCCAAGAACTTATGAAATTTTACCTTCTCGAGTTCATGTTGAATGCTACCCGTAACGGCCGGTGCGCGCGGCGAAACCTCAGCGGGTGCTGGCGCCCTGTCCTCATCTCTGTCCAAGCGACAGATCAGTGCCTCGGACATGTGCTGGAAGGATCTCATCATCCCAACATCATCACCAACTAATATTTGCTCCTGTCCGAGAACTTGCTCGCCTCGCCGGGGGTTAGACAAATCAAGCGTGGATGCTACTGGAGGTGTCACGCCTCCTCCCCTAGCTCCCCATCGTCTGCCTCTGTGGCATCCTCTAACCATGATTACCAACCACGCACACAATCAACTCGATCAACAATAGTAATATCATTCAATCATGTCAACAAAATCCGTAGCGAATCCCAAGTCACGGGTCGAACCGGCTCTGATACCATATGTAACGACCCTACTCGTTACGACGACAACTCTGATAACAGGTGAATTTTTTTTTTTTTGTTTAAGGCGTGTGCACGTGTGTAAAAAGGGAACAGACACACTTGACTCTATGTCGCCACCCGACGACTAACAAGACGCAACCACGATGTTCACAACAAGAAGGCTTAAGGTGTACAACAGGTAACTGCAAGCAATAAATGACCATAGACATAAGGCACACAACAAGTAACTGCAAATGTTTAACAACATACTGGGTTATGAACGGTACAACACAAAAGGAAGAATCCATAGTAGTAGATTTTACTATTTCTGCACAGGAAAGTAGGGCGTTTAATCTTAGTTCTCTGCTCCGGAGAGAGAGAAGGTTAGATAGGCTCCTGGCCGACTGCTCAGGCATGAACTAGTAATCTCTGTCAGGTGTGTCGCAAGAGTGGAAACCCTACCTTTAAAGGGCCCGAGACTCTTGATACGGCACTGGATTCTTCTCTCAAAGATAATCACACACAAATTTAGGTACTAAGGCTACATGGAGGTGTCTACAACCCGTCCGACATAAGCAGACCACGCAATGCAGGATAACCAAGTACTACAAAATCAAGGACAACCACGACCCCTACAGGAGATGCAAGTCAGAAGAACTTCGACATCAAAACATACCATTTACTCCATTTGACTTCGATTAACAATGAGTTACCAACCTCGCCTTAAATAAGTACGTGTAATTAATTGCATAGCTCTATTTACTACATCACAAAGAATCAAGGTTCTGCTCAAGAATTTCTATTCATTTGATTAATGTAAATAAACTTTCAACATCGCTACCACAACATCAACCACTTTACAATTTATATCATCATAACCACCTGCAAGGACAATCACCTTCCCCCTTAACTTTAGAATTTCCTAGTATTGTAAATTGAACCATAAAAGACTTCTCATTACAAAACATTGAAATAAAATATTCTATGTTTACCATAAGAAATTAAAATCAAATCGGGTAAATCGGATTGTAGAGAATTCCCTCCTAGCGATGGTTATGCGTGCAGATACTGTTTCAGACAGCAAGGCGACAGGTGGAGTGGCGGGTCCTACGTATACGGTTCTGCAAAAATATTGTCACAGGAAACCTTCAGACCCCATATTCAACTCGGCATGATAGGTGGTAAATTCATCCTGACAGCCTCGTAAAGAACCCTCTCGCTGCCGTACTCACCCGACTGGCCGAGGTAATGGTCTCGACAACCGATCACACAATTCGCAGAGGGAAAGGCATGTGCAACAATTGTAGGGAAGTGTTCGTACCTTCTGCAGAGGCGTGAAGGTGAGATGTTCAGTGCAGGGTCGAAGATTAAGTAGTTTTTGTTTTTGCTTTTGGTGTTTTTTTTTCTTTTACAGGTGCAGAGGCGAAGGAACGGTTCCCACACAGTTATAGGGGAGAAATCAAAGGGTTTCAACACAGTTTAGAGGATAATGAATCGCGTTAGACGGACTTGTTTCACGTCTTCAAACAAGTCGCTAGCGCATCAAGATAAAACTTTGTCGCCAAAGGTAATATACTTCTGCTTCCCAAGATGCGTCCTTCAGGATGGAAAGTGGGAAGAAATAGAGGTCTGTGGCAGAAGGCGTAATCAATTTTGATAAAAATAAATAGAACATACAAACCCTCCCCCACCTCCTTGCGGTGCCTTCGACTCAACATGCACGAAAGGCCAGTGATAGTGCAACTTCCCGGGGATTCAACCGGTTTCAAAACAACTCAACCCTGAAAATGTAGGGATTTTTTTTATACTCCGTTTTTATAAAAATTTAACATTGGGTGTGTCGGGATTCAAATAGTTATCTAATGTAAAATTTAAAGTTTGAAACTGCAAGGATTCCAAGATTCGTTTGGATTAAAAATCAACTGAAAATTTCAGGGGTGCTAGAACTAAGACTCAGAACAGATTTACACCACGAAACTAAGATTCGTTTTGGATTAAAAATCAACTGAAAATTGCAAGGGTGCCAGAACGAAAAATCAGAACAGATTTACACACACAAAACTAAGATTCGTTTGGATTAAAAATCAACTGAAAATTGCAGGGGTGCCAGAATGAAAACTCAAAAGAGATTTAACAAACGAAACTAAGATTCATTTGAATTAAAAATCAACTGAAAATTGCAGGGGTGCCAGAATGAAAACTCAGAATAGATTTACACAAATGAAACTAAGATTCGTTGGGATTAAAAATCAACTAAAAATTGCAGGGGTGCCAGAATGAAAACTCAGAACATATTTACACAACCTAAATGTTTTCCAGAAACATTATCTCTGCAACATACAAAAACGCATTACAACAGCTAAAGCAACATCTTTACAATAATACATCATAATTGCCAAAGTAAATAACTAGGCATTTTACTCTACTAAACACATGAGCATATCGTTGCCTTAACGCCCGCCTTGATGACGTCCGTGAGCTCCATGCCACTCCTGCTCGCTGACCATAGAGACTACACCGGTACCTCCTAGCCAAACGCTAGGGGTACTCTTCTTTCCCCATAGCCCCCCGAGCCACAAAGGGGCCACACACAATCCAAATGGTATACCTAGCTTCCCAGCTCGCCTCCACGGCTGAGCTACCACTCTATTACCAGCTGAGAAATACCCAACTCCTCACAAGAAATCAATCCAGTCCCCATTTCGGTAGCATAACAATATCCAACAGCCCATCCCCTTTCTTCCTCATCTACCTTTCTTTTATAGGGTTTTGAGACCCACCCTTTCCCTAATTCACATTTAACTCAAGTTTTAATGAAAACCCCTAAAAATTCTCTGTCTTACAAGTGTCACTCATCCCCCATGTTTCTCCAAAATTATATTCTTTAACTTATTAATTGTCTATGTTTTATTTATTACTTAATTTCTCTATTTTCATTAATCCCCTCTCCTTTTTTTTTAAACCAAAAAAAGGTAAATGCGCTAATTAATATATCCATTTTATTTTTAAAATTCGTTACTTTTTCTTAATGGTAGATGCGGTAGGGACTAATAAATCAACGTAAAGAGAATCCATTATTAATTTTCTTTATTCTATAAATTAGAGATTATGGAATACACGACAATTTGTTTATAATATATATATTTTATTTTATTTTTCCTATTTACCTGCATGTTATTCATCATTTTAATTTATCATCATCCATCATTTTAAATTATCATTAATATATATATATATATATATATATATATATATATATATATATATATATATAGGTTAATAAAGGGTTAAAGAGTGATGAAACAAAACATGTATGTAGGAAAATATCAGATGTATAACATAAAGGAGATAATGAAAATTAAAGAGGGATGGATGGTGATTCTGTAATGTCGAAATGGACGTAAATGGGAAATGGATACTTGGAAGATTAAGGTGATGGATGATAGTTTAATAATGTAGGCAGGGATAATGAGGATGGACGGTCTTGGTTTTTGGGTGTTTTCTTTGCTACACATGATATATGCCAAGGAAATGACCAGGCAAATATGGAGATGCTTGGTGGAATGTTCTTGTCATGCTTCAGGGCGCATGGGGCAACTAATGGTGGGTTTTGTTTGGTTGTTATTTTTTATTCAGTCACATCTTAAGGTTAGACTAACATTTTACCCAAATGTTTTGGGCACTTAGTACTTAGATTACAGGCTAGGCGACACTTTCGATTGGGAAGTTTTTAAGAATTTCTTAAAAGGCGTTATTGTCTTGGGGCTATTTAGGTTTGTTCCTTCATCCACATCAATCACGACTTACTGAAGACACACCACGTGCTCCAAAGGAGTTACCCACTCACCTCATTTGTTTCCTTTGCGTGACATTGCCCTTCGGGATACACCACATGCTCCAAGGGTTCCCTTTCAGCTTCTTGTGTTTCTTTTGTGTGACGTGCCGTTCAGGACGCACCACATGCTCCAAAGGGGTTTTCATGCTTGGGCCCGATTAGTAGACATCTATAACCTTGAGTCATCCTTACGCTTAGGGTGAACTTATGGGAGACTAAGGGCTCTAAGGGAATAAGGCCCCCCACCTTATTGCACTATAGAATTATCGTGGCGTATCATGGGTCTTCCCTCGACATCGTGGATCCTCTCGAGATAGGTAATCGTTAACCCACCTCTGAGTTCAGACCATGTAAGAGGAGTGATAGTATGTTGTGGCGGGGATGTTGTCCACCCCTCTCCCTCAACCTCTCTGGAATGCGTGTGGTAGTGGCCCCTTTGCCTCCATATGTGAGAATGCAGTGCGACAGATATCATCGACACATCATCCCAAAAAGTCGTAATAGGAAAATGTCAATATCATATCATCAAATCAAATGAATATCATAGTAGATGAATCGGCCCAAAACTGCACTCTGACTCAATTGGGAGTCAGGGTTTCCTGCAATGCCTGCATCCTTGAGGTCCAAAACCATACACACTCAATACAACTGAGTCAGATAGCACCTGTCTACATCACATGGTAAAACATCATGTCGTCTATCATAACACATCACAATCAAGTATAAATGTTTAACATCAAAAAAGTCCAGACCACTTGCGAGAAAGTGTCCTAATTAATAAAGTTTTTCTCGATTACGCGAGGCGGGATATTCTGGTCGATACTTCCATGAAAGAGAGAACATTGATATCAGATATAAAAGTATGGGTAGAAAACAAAATAATGGAGTGAACAAAGAATAGATTGAGAGATCGCCAAGATTAAATAAAAGCGAGATGAAGAGAAATATCTGGGGAGAAAAGAAAGATGTCGGATATAGAAGGTTTGGAAAATAAATGAAATAAAATAAGGATAAGTCAATAAGAAACATGTTTAATATATTTTACTTTCGGTGTGTAGTGAAAGATGAATCCATAGAAAGAAAGAAGAAGTGAGAGCTTTCGGATAGATGATTAATCTATAATGAAGATGATGATGAATACATGCCAAAGCAGGAATTATTCTGAGCCATACGACTTAGAGAATAATAGGTAACATGAATTTTATATAGGGGGATTCTATGTGATATCTATGACAGACTAAAGAACCATCCTTCGAGTAGTTTGTAGAGTTTGAGAAGACATAATCATGGAAGTCAGCTAGTAGAAGTACAGAGTTTGATAAGATTAATCAAGACTTCATGATAGTATAGTAATAAATGAGCCAACATTATGGACAATTATTACAAGTAGAGTCTTAGACGGAGTATGTGTTGAGAGATGGATTCCTGTAAGAATGCAGCATGATTGGATAGATATATGAAAGTAGATGAGATAATGGATTCATAGATTGGTTAGGAGAGTGGATCAGGAGACAAAGGAACATTATCGCAATGGATGATAATTACACAAAGAAGTAAGCGAACAATGCTAATGGATTCCAAATTGACATATATATTATTTTTGACACATGCGGTGCATACATTGATTCACATTCAAAATAGAGTAATGATCGAAACAAGCAGTAAAAATTCCTATGAACTATGGAAAGGAAAGGCGTGGAACAACAACCTTTACATCAAGGTGTAACTCAAAAGGTATTATTTTATTAATTGGGGTACAATGATATTGTTTGGAAGTACTAATGACAAGTTAAGCCGAGATTTGCAAAGGATATGAATAAATGAATTTGAAATGTCATTTCTTGGAGAACTATCCTTCTTTACGTGTCTTGGTATGTTAAAGCAACTAAGGAAATTTTATTTCTCAAACTAAATTATATCATAGAAATGATAAAGGGTTGGAATGGAAGATTGAAAACTAGTTACCACTCCTATGAAAACCAGGAGTTGCAAGAGTTGAGGAAAGATGATGATTCCAAGTCTACATACCAGAATATCTGGTCAATCATTGGTAGCTTACTATATGTGACAACATCGGACTAGATGTAATCACCAGTGAGTTGGATAAAGGCGTTTGTGACATAAAGGAATCATGTATTAGCAGTGAAGATGATTTTAGATATCTAAAGGAACATAAGAGTTTGGATTATGGTATCAAAGAGGAAAGGATCTATCAGCAGTAGCTACATAGATGCAGATTGGGCATGTTACATTGACCGGCGAAACACCGATGGAACAACGTTCTACTTGGGTGATTGTATCATGCCTAAGAAAGAATCAATCATCAATGTTACATCTACATTGGCCAGTATTATATTGCCGTGACACCATGTTGTACACAATTTCTACGGATGAAACAAACTCGAAATGATGCTCTGAGGTTGGTATGATGAGTCCATTCCAATATATTGTAGTAATACAAGTGCCATCATTATCTCAAAGCTGGTAATGCTCCAAAAGAACATTCCAATCACATATCACTTTCTACAGGGAACATGTTGTAGAGAAGAACATCGAGTTGAATATGTGGAAAAAATAAAAATTAGCATACATATTTTACAAAGCTTACACGGGAAGCCCTTGAGTATATTTACTAGAGACTAGGGGTAATTTCTACTCCAAAATGAATGCTTTTAATTATTATCTTATAATAATGTATATGTACATGAGGAGACACAATAAATGGGACAAAGAGGGAGAGATTTATCGGATGCAAAAGTAAATACTTGGAGAGAGCATAGAGGCATGTTTCCAAGGGGAGTGATTCATCACAGGGAAAGAATGAGAGATATGACTTTCACCTTTATGGTTTCCTGCTAGGAGATATATGATTTATCCTTTTGTATTATGGTTTGCATCTACTCTCCATTTCTTGGATAAACGGTCC
This sequence comes from Picea sitchensis, assembly GCA_010110895.2. Classification (NCBI taxonomy): domain Eukaryota; kingdom Viridiplantae; phylum Streptophyta; class Pinopsida; order Pinales; family Pinaceae; genus Picea; species Picea sitchensis. The sequence goes on along the minus strand of SNQJ01S0086134.1, from coordinate 13,155 downwards.
CACTAGTTCCCTATCCTCAAGCCGATCCCAACTCAAGAGGCGTCCGACCTACGGCCATATAAAAAACTCAAAGCCATCTTAATGGTGCTTTCTGTATGGTTGTGTAGCGAACTCTCGAGAGGTAGAATTCCCTCCCAGCAGCTTTTGTTTGTCCATCCGCGTACATGCGCGGCTTATGTCTTCCAAAGGTTTGGATTCCGTGCGTTCAAATACGCCCATCGGTCTACGGGTGTTATGCGATTTACTAAAGTTAAGTTGAGTTCCCAAGGAGTCTTGGAAACTAGTCCAAAAACTTTTCAGATCCAGTAAACACGGATCCTCGATGGGATATAATCTTCTTAGGCATATGGAAGCCTCCACGATCTCAGCAGTGAGAACTTCGCTATGTAAGTTGCACGATATGCGTGCATACGAGAATGCAGTGAGCACTCTTAAATTGATTATCTACCACCACAAAAATGGAGTCGTGTCTCCCTGCCATCGGGGGCATTCCAATAATAAAATCCATGCGAAATGACTTCCCATTTGATTTACGTAGGAAGACATGGTTGTAAGTAATCATGGTGTCTAAGTTCGTGCTTACTGCTTGCGACACTCTAGACATCTAGCCACCAAGGTGACTATGTCGGCCTTCATCCCTTTCGGCTGACAAGGGTTTAAGGTCTGCCCTCATCTCAGTAACTCTCCTTCTAGTTCTCTTCAACCCCCTGTCCAAGGACTTGTAGCCCTTGGACCTACTCAAGAGACAATGGTTCTAGCACCATTTCTAAGACATCTCCTAAGATGTTTCTCATGAACTCCATCCTCCAACCCACAGTTCTTGATGGTTCAGAGGTTTGGGGCCTTGTTTACTAGAGTTTGACCGTGCCATGGTTGAGAAGGTGCAAACCTATCTCCTTCAATGCATTAATAACTGTATGCAACAATCTTTACAACCATCATTCTATTGAGGTTTGTGCCAATCCCCCTTGACTTGAGACTGTGTTAAGCCTAGTTTCACTCCTACATCATGCTCAAAGATTTGCCAACTTGGCAACAGGTCATAGCCTATACCCTTACCTAGCCTTATTTTTCATCGAGTCCGATGCGTTAAGCAGCCCCTTCAAAATGACTTGTCATTGATGGGTTTGTTGAACTTAGACCTTTTGGAGTCTATGTATTTTCCAATGTATCGCCTCCTTTTGTTCAGATACTAACTTGATGCACATATCCACCTCCTACATACTAAGTAGGACTTTGAAAAGGATCACCTGAGACGATATTTAGAGGTTAATAAATTCATGTCACTCAAACATATCCATTGGGCAAGTTATGCTCAAAAATTGCCCTTTATGCAAAAGCACTTCATGGAGTTAAGCGATAGACTCATTGTCATACCCCTGTACACACGTCGTCATTGGATGCATGTTCTTCATATCGCCCTAGGCTAGTTTAGAGTGAGTTCACATAGAATTTGGGTGGAGAATAGTACCATATCAACAAATTGGACAGGATATGACAACCATGCCATCTAAAATAGGTTGAGACAAAGGAGCGCTTCATATTCAATTGTCCCATTTATTATAAGATCTAAAGGCAATTCCTATGTCAATTCAGGGAGTCATGGTCACTCTCCAGTTTCTTCCGGTATCTCAACTAGTGATGCCTATCTCTACACATGTAGGAGGCCCTTAGACTTTCTTCCCAAACTCTCTAGCCATCCCCTAGGCCAATCTCCACCTGGATGATCTTCCCTTCTTTGTGGTGCACCCATATGACAAAGGTGCCAAGAGACAAATTGTTAGCAGCGTTGCTTCCAATTCCAATTAGGTGAGGACTCAGGAAACTATTCCTACTTCCCGAAGAACCCAATGCAACTATCGGTCCAAATCCAATACCAACAATTAAACAAGGTCACCAAACGGACCAACAAGTGACCTCTTCCCAAACTAAAGGCGGTGTAATCGGATCCTCTTCCAAATAATTTTCTATCCAAAGTTTCCTCCATTATGTCTCAATGTTAGGGGAGCTAGCTCTAGTAGACTCTGAAATGCTTGCATTATTTTTTATTTCAGATTCTAGTTTTTCAAAAAACTTGGCAAATTTGTATTTAGATCCATAGTTGTATCTTGGTAAACTTAGGTTGTGACTTGTCACCAACATGTACATAGTAACATCAAGAGGATGAAAATTGTGGCACGTCACACTAATCACTTGTTCAAACCCTGAAAATTGCAAATCTTTCATTGGACAAAAATCATGAAGTACAAAAATTGTGGTTTACCATTGTCGAAATCGTTTGGGAATAAGGTAATAATTTCTCCTAAACCCTAAAATCATAATTGCATAAACTTTGAGTTGAGTCCCAACATCAAATACCACAAGAGGACAAGATATGCAAACTATGTCATTTGTAGGAGATTGAGACAAAGGAGCATTTTGTTTTTAGATGCCCTATCTACTACGAGATATGGGGGCAATTCTACTCCCTCTTCATAAAGTCTTAGAACTCTTTCTCCATCTTCTTTCAATCCCCAGACCAATGATGTTTGGCTTTGTTTATCAGGGAGGCATTAGGTCTCTGCTCTTCCATGCTCAAGACAACCCCTTGACCAAACACTACTTGGATGATCACATCCTTTTTTTTTTATCCTACGACATATAAGGTTAAGGGAGTAGGCTGACACCATCCCAATAGAGCCTAGATCCAAAAGATCCCAAGGGGTTTGCTACCCTCCTTCAACAAGACCCCTGCAAAGTTGCAGATTCAAATCTCAAGATAGGGCTCACCTTTTCGACAAGCAAACCTTTGCTCCCAAACAATTGTAGCAAGCTACTACCCTTAGAGGGCGAGACACTCTGTGGATCAGCTCTTCTTCTATTACTTAGAGACAACCCTCTATCACGAGTTTCTTCCCTTTGGCATTGAATGGGAGGTTAAATACATATTAAGAGTTGGTTGACCCACATGAGGGCAGTGTCCCCCCCATCTTTACCAAACATATTTAGTGAACAACGAGGCACATCCCCCCCTCACATCCTTGTCCTTGTCCCTCAGGTGTTAGAATATGATAGTTCATGCATCCTGGGATTTTCACGTATCTGTTTTTTTTTTCCTATATGTTAGACTTTAGATCTTAGGTTATTTCATCTTTCCATCCCCTTTTTCTATATAGGAGTTTTTCTTTACACTCCCATTGTGTATTGATACAATTGTATTTAGCAGTCCCATTGACCTGTTTGTGGTCAATTGTTACATTAATAAAATGATCTTATCTATCTTATCTTATCTAGGATTAAATCGACACTATTGAATGGTGAAATCATTCTAGGATTAAAGTTGTGGTTGTGATTTGTGAACCCCTCCTATGTGAAGCATGTGCCTCAATCACCTACGATATGTATTCTTCTATACCATGTCATAACCAGTACTAGAATTACAGATAGTTATGGTTTCATGTTTACTCTTGAGTGTAGTTATACCAGCTATTATATATATCGTTTACTAATTCATACTAAGATTATAGATAGTTTCCACCATTATTTGTTTGTGAGTGAGATGTATGCTCAAAAAAAATTTTCATGCTAGATTTTTTATTTATTTTCCTTGGATTGTTCTCTATCATACCATATTCATATTTGAATTCCAATACAAATTGGTAACTATGGCCTACATCACCTGGTTCACGTTCTTGTCTATTTTCAACAACCAGAGTTGCCCTTTTTGCAACCAACCAAAGTCTCTTAAACATTTATTTTAGTTTTATCTCTTTGCCAGATTTGTGAGTCTGCTTTTGTGGTCATTTTCTGCCCTCCCTCACTATCTGGAAAGCAGCTCTCTTGGGCGATAAGCTTCCCTGGACCATGGACCTTCATGTTGCATGCCACTTGTCAAGAATTGAAACTATGTACTTAATTTGGGGGAAAAGAAATGGTGTTTTTAATCGGATCCTTGTTGAGCAGTGTTGTAGCTGACCACGTTGTCCTCCAATTCGGCCATTAAATGGAAAGTTTCCTCCAATTCCTTTGGTAATCTCGGAAGTTGAAGGTTAAAGAATAATTATGGCTAGAAAGTCAATGTTCCAGAGCCTGGGCGGCACAACAAGTGGGGAGCCCCAATGAAAAATGACAACGATGATCTACCAACTTTGGGGCTGATTCTAGCCGCAAATTAATCTTTCTTTGTGTTTGTCATGATCCTGTGACCTTTATAGCATAATAATTTTGGAATATTAATTATGTTAAGGATAGCCTAGTGGTGATTTTTTGAACTTAGTTGATGTAGGGAAATTTCGCGAACTTTAATCAAATTTAATGCCTACTGGTAGGTATTTTTATTTTAAATGCCCTATTAGGTACATAAAATTTATTAATAGTGAAAGAAAAAACACACACACATATACCAACACATGCTTGATGTCAGGTTGCATATTAGTCACCGTGGGGTTCTGCGTAACTTGTTTTTGAAAAGCATGGTCACTGATTTTTTGGGATAGTATATGGTCACTGATTTTCTGGGATAGCATATGAATCTTCTTTCTATGTGTATGTTTATCTGTGACAATTTGAGTATTATGTTATTGCAGTGGCTTTTGAGCATTTCAACTCCCGCTTAAATTACTGTAATGGCCTTGAAGTTAATTTTGTAAAACTTTCTTCTATCTTCATAAAATTTTAACTCCACACGAAAAACATCGACCGAGTCTTTGCAACAGACTTAACTTTTCCAAATTAAAGGTCATAAATTCGACTATCATGGAGCCACACGATGCAATAACCGACGGAGAAAATATCTTCCCAGTTAACCATGTGGGGAATGGCCGAATGGTTTGATCCGATGACCTAATGAGGGTTTATTTTTCGTGAGAAAACTTTCTTGCATAATTTCAGGGTTTAGGATTTTCAGGAACAATGGGTCAGTAGTTGAATTCCCATCGAGCGGCATCGGCTTTAGAGGAATACGCGTAATATGTATAGTGAAGAGAAGCTTCAGCCACAGATCGAGTTAAGTTCGCTATGACTTTTATATTTTTCCTACACATTTTCTATATAATTCATGAGCATTTCAAAATTACCTGGTAGACCACGATTCCGAGAAGACCCACCACTACGAAGAATACAACGAGCCATAGCAGCACCTCCCAGGCCATTTGACTCGTGAGAAAACCGGGTCAAATGGCGGTGAAAAGGTATGCCAAATTTGGGCCTTGAATATTAGCAAACCACAAAACCTCCCTCAGAGCTTCGAAATCTCCGACCCTGCGTTTTTGAACACAGCGGTCAAAAACAGAAGGTAGAACCGCGTTTATAGGTATAATGTCAAATTGCGGCATGCAATACGACTTACCGGCATGCAAGATCAGCGAATTGTCACGATTTATGGGGCGGTAATGTCCGGTGTGAAATGCGATGCGATTTTAAAAGCGCTGTCTGAGAGGGTAAAGGGAAGCTGCTTTGTCGGTGAATAATTAAGCCGGTCCCGGTTCATAAGGAGGTTGTCTGAGGCGATGGTAAGCTCGTACACTTTCTAAAAAGCGTAATTAATATCTACAAAGCGCGCATCACGGAAGGTGCGCACACTTCGGTGGCTAACCGAAGGAGGCGCACGAGACTGTAGTTTATTTCTGTACACATAAAAGCGATACCCGAGGGGAATAATAAAAGCGAAATGCGGGGACAAGCGGTGGCAATCAACTCCGGTTCAAACATCGCGATTAGATTATTAGAAGGGCCCATCGGGATACTTAGCGTAACGCAACAATGCCCCAAAAGAAGCAATAATCACGGTGGGTAAAGCGACCAATGTGGAGGATCAAGTAAAAAAGCGTAAAATTATAATCAATAAAAGAGATTCAGTGAAGTCAATAACCACGAGAAAATGTCCATTTAAGTGGAAGCTGTTCTATCCCACCTAAATAAATTGTTGCGAACTAACTAAATAAAGGCATTAATGGTGTATGCGAAGTTAATTTTGCAAATATTGGCCGATTCTGGAAACAAAGTGATTGGAAATATATTGGCGGCGCGCAAAGGTCTTCGATCAGCTGACCCGATATAAACAACATACTCATGTCAGCGGACATTAGCGAGATCCCAAAGTCGCGGAACGAGGAACCTTCACGATACCATATGTAAGCGACCCATACGTTCACGTCTATGAATCTTGAAGTACAATGGGACATTTTCTTTTGGTTTTAACAAATAAGAAATTAACAGCATCACCTAGTTCACTAGTTGTCACGTAATTTCACAATATAAACAATCTACATATCATTCGCGAAGACGAAGATTCAAAATATAAAACCAAGCAATCTCATCATATTACATCACCAGTAACAATGGTGCGAGATATAAAGCGCTACCCATAAAATAATGCCTTGGCCCTGCGCCGAGATGTCCAGCATTTGTGCAGCTTCCTTCGCTCCAGTGCGCCCGACTGCCGATCAAATTGAAACTCACGGTGCCTCCCATTGGCAGCTAGGGGTACTCTTTTTCCCCATAGCCCCAGGCCATAGGGGCCACACAAGCACAAAATAAAAATAAGCGTCTCAAATTTTGCCTCAGCGGTGAGGGCTACCACTCAATATGGCTGAGATATGCCAACTCCACAAGCAATCCGTCAGACCGTAGCTTCGGTGGCGAATCGTTCGTAACCGTCTCTCCTTTTCTTCCTTCCCTTCCTTCTCTTTTATAACAATTTTTGAGACTAACTTACAACCCTAAATCTTTAATTAAATAAATAAATCTTTAATGGCAACTCTCTCCCGGTCTCCACCGTCCATGCGTCACGCATGACTTCCGTTCTCTAAAATTAATTTCTTTTAATAGTTTAAAGGGCCTGATTCTCTCATTCCAATAGCTCCTTAAATTACTCCTTAAATTACTCATAATCACTCCTTAAATTTTTCCTTTAGTTTCTTCTTAATCACTCCTTAAAGTTTCTCGTAAATTACTCCTTAATTTACTCCTCAATTTCTCCTTAAATTACTCCTTAATCATTCCTAAAATTTTCCTTTAATTTCTTCTTAATCCTCCCCTTAAATTTCTCCTAAATCATTTCTTAATTCCTCCTTGATTCACTCGGTAATCCCTCAGCAATTTACTCTTTAATTTATTCCTCCGGTTTCTTAATTTTTATTATTTAATCTCACGATTTTTTATTTTATTTGTTTTGAACCTAAGATATATTGCCCTTGATGTAACATCCTTTCAATATAATTAAAATTTCTATCTTTTAATACTTCCCTACTTTAATAATTTTTTAATCCTTATTTATCATTTTAAGGGCCATGGGTTTCACTTAATTAAATTTTCTCGTTACTTTATCCCTTTACCTTATAAGACTTTAATTAACACCTAGGAGGGGTTTTAGCTTACTCCCTAGGTTTATTTTTGTAAAATCTTTTTCTTAGAACTTGTCACATTTAATGGAGATGTTTTTTAACTTTAGGTTTTGAATGATGGGGCATTTTAATTAGAGTCATCCTTAAGAATTCTCGGCGTTAATGTCTTGGTCAATTAAGTTCCTTCCTCTTCAACCGTGACGTGCCCACGCCGGGATGCCAATTATCCGAGGTACCCACTTCATTGCTTACAGTCTTAGATGCTGACGATGCCCTTGAGGATGCCGTGCTCAAGAAGGGTGCCACTTTCAGTATGACGGATTGGTAGAATCTATAATATCTTAGAGTCAAAACTCCGTCCGGCGAACTTGTGGGGCCAGGGCCTACAAGGAATAAGGCCCCGCTTATTGCGTATAGAATCAACGATGAAAGCGTATCGCGATCTGCCCTCGCGGCATCGTGGATCCCCGAACTAGGTATTGGGTCAACCTACTGATTCGAATGCGTGTTGTCGTGCGCCTCGCGTATCGGTGGATCCTCTGTTCGATTAATCGTTGGCTTCTGATTCGAACCCGTGAGGAGTCTTCATAGATATGGGCGGGCGGTACCACCTCCTCACTCTCTGGAACTTCGTTAGTAGCCCCTTTACCTCCCTTATCGAGAATGCGGTGGAAGCTATCGTCGGCCTGCATCATCAACCATCATGTCCAGTCATGTCAACAACCATCATGAAATCAATAGCATATCATCAAAAACCACAAAATATCAGCATGCGTAAAACAACTCAAATAGTCCATCCACGAGCTCAATCCGAGGTCAAAGGGGAGTTTCCAAATACTTACTCTGCATCCTCGAGTCGAGAAACCACGCACACTCAATGGCGGAGTCAATAGCACACATATGCCATAGCAATAGTAAAACATCTTGTCTCATCAATCATGACGCATCATCATCAAGGTTAAGTGGTTCATCATCATAAAATCTAGATCACTGCGAGCAAGTGTCCTCGAAAGGAATAAGTTTTGTCGGTCGCCAGAGCGGGATATTTACATACACCCTCTTGGTCTAAACTTCGTCCAGTTTCTGATACTAATGCAGAAATAAATGTACCCAACATAAATAAAGGACCCGCGGTATGCAAGTCTATAAACAAAAGTAGCCAAGTTGTTGGTAGCATATCATCGCGTCTTCCCAAATCGCCGAGTCACGATTCTCATCCCCAGACGCCGGTACGATCCGCATGGGCGTGGCGTGAGCATAGCGATCTACGTCTTGGTGGCTCAGTAGTGGCTCCCTAGATCCGATACATGCAAGGGAGACTCGTATCAATCCACGTAGTAGCGGATCACTAACATAATGTCTCAAACGGATACATGAAAACATCGTACATGCATGCACCTCAAAGAATCGGGCAAGGATAGTCGATAAGCCCGCAGGGCCTTTCTCTCCCCAATCTTCGGAAGGTCCACGAATCTAGGAGAAGTTTGGCTGCTTTTCAAACTTGGTGAACTGTATGCGGTTTAAGCGGTAAGAGGGCTTCGTCATGAGCCCTCATAACTTCTACGGTCGACTCGGTGCTTCGACATGTAACTCTCTGTCGATCTAGCGCTTCATTTTATCCCTTTGTATTATGGTTTCTGCTCTTCCATTTCTTGGATAAACACGGTCCCACCGGTCTATCCTCAAGCCGATCCCAACTCAAGGCGTCAGACACGACGCCCATAAAAAGAAACTCAAAGCCATCTTAATGAATTGCTCAGTATATGGTTGTAAGCGAACTCTCACGGTGGGAATTCCTCTAGCGCTTTGTTGGTCATCAACGATACATCGCCGACGTAATGCTTCAAGGTTTGGATTCGTGGATTACGTACGCCCATCGGTCTAAGGTATGGGTACTAAAGAATTTAAGTTGGGTTCCCCAGGCCTCTTGGGAACTAGTCCAACAGATCGAGTGAATACCGATCCTCGATGGGATATAATCTTCTTAGGCACAACATGCAGCCTCACAATATCTCCGGTAGGAACTCGCTATGTCGTTGCGATATAGCCGTGCATGCAGTCTGATCGGTACACTCTTCGTCCAGTGTCTACCACCACAAAAATCGAGTCGTGTCTCCTTGCCATCGATGGGCGATTCAACAATAAAATCCATCGATAACCTCCCATTTCGATTCCAAAAAAATGTGTGGATGTATTAATCCTACCGGATGTCTATGTTCAGCCTTTACCTCTTGACACTCTGAACATCTAGCCACAAGGTTGACTATGTCGACCTTCATTCCTTTCAAGAAGAACAAAGGGGTTTGAGGTTTGCCCTCATCTTCATAACTCTCCTTCTAGTTCTCTTCCACCCCCACGTCAACAGGGGCTACAAGTCCTTGGACCTACTCAAGAGACAATGGTTCTAGCACCATTTCTAAGACATCTCCAAGATGTCTTAGAAATGGTGCTAAAACCATTGTCTCTTGAGTAGGTCCGAGGACTTGTAGCCCTTGTTGACATGGGGTTGAAGAGAACTAGAAGGTGCAAACCTATCTCCTTCAATGCATTAATAAATGTAAACAACAATCTCTACAACCATCATTCTATTGAGGTTTGTGCCAAATCCCCCTTGACTTGAGACTGTGTTAAGTCTAGTCTCACTCCTACATCATGCTCAAAGCTTTGCTAACTTGGCAGCAGGTCAGAGCCTATACCCTTACCTAGCCTTATTTTCATCAGAGTCCAATGCATTCGCTAGCCCCCCCCAAGGCAAGCTTGTTTTTTGGTTTGTTAGGGCTTAGACCCTTTGGAGTCTATGTATTTTTCAATGTATCGCCTCCCTTTGTTGAGATACTAACCCGGTCTGCACCTATCCACCTCCCACATACTAAGCAGGACTTGAAAAGGATCACCTGAGACGATATTTAGAGGTTAATAAATTCATGTCACTCAAACATATCCATTGGACAAGTTATGCTCAAAAATCGCCCTTTATGCAAAAGCACTTCATGGAGTTAAGGGATAGACTCATTGTCATACCCATGTACCCATACACACATCATCATTGGATGCATGTTCTTCATATCACCCTAGGCTAGCTTAGAGCGAGTTCACATAGACTTTGGGTGGAGAATAGTACCATATCAACAAATTGGACAGGATATGTCAGCCATGCCATCCCCTAAAGAGGTTGGAGACAAGGGGCTGACAATGTGGTGTCCCATTTATTCTAAGATCTAAAGGCAATTCCAATGTCAATTCATGGAGTCATGGGCACTCTCCAGTTTCTTATGGTATCTCAACTAGTGATGCCTATCTCTATACATTTAGGAGGCCCTTAGACTTTCTTCCCAAACTCTCTAGCCATCCCCTAGGCCAATCTCCACACGGATGATCTTCCCTTCTTGTGGTGCCACTGACAAAGGTGCCAAGGACAAATTGTTAGCGTTGCTTCCAATTCCAATTGGGTGAGGACCTGAGAGCTATTCCCTGCTTCCCAAAGTCTATGTGAACTCCTCTAAGAAACTAGCCTAGGGTGATGAAGAACATGCATCCAATGATGACGTGTGTACAGGAGTATGACAATGAGTCTATCCCTTAACTCCATGTCACTCAAACATATCCAATGGGCAAGTTATGCTCAAAAATCGCCCTTTGGATATGTTTGAGTGACATGAATTTATTAACCTCTAAATGTCATCTCAGGTGATCCTTTTCAAGTCCTGCCTAGTATGTAGGAGGTGGATAGGTGCATAAAGTTAGTATCTGAACAAAGGGAGGCGAGACATTGAAAAATACATAGACTCCAAAAGGTCTAAGCGCTAACAAACCAACAACAAGCTTTCCTTGGGGGGCTAGCGAAGGCATTGGACTCTGGTGAATAATAAGGCTAGGTAAGGGTATATGCTCTGACCTGTTGCCAAGTTAGGAAAGCTTTGAGCATGATGTAGGAGTGAGACTAGGATTAACACAGTCTCAAGTCAAGGGGGATTTGGCACAAACCTCAATAGAATGATGGTTGTAAAGATTGTTGCATACAGTTATTAATGCATTGAAGGAGATAGGTTTTTACCTTCTCAGCCATGGCACAGTCAAACTCTAGTAAACAAGGCCCCAAACCTCTGAACCATCAAGAACTGTGGGTTGGAGGATGGAGTTCATAGAAACATCTTAGATGTCTTAGAAATGAATTGCTAGAACAATTTGTCTCTTGAGTAGGTCCAAGGACTTATAGCCCTTGTTGACAGGGGGTTGAAGGAACTAGAAGGAGAGTTACGGAGATGAGGGACGAACCTTAAACCCTTGTTCTGCTGGAAGGAATGAAGGCTGACATAGTCAACCTTGTGGCTAGATGTCTAAGTGTCAGCAGGTAAAGGCTGAACTTAGACACCGACAGGATACTACAACATGCCTTCGGAATCGAAAGGGGAGATCATTTCGATGGATTTTGTGGTCAGATTGCCACTGATGGCAAGGATACACATTTTGTGGTGGTAGACACTCTGATAGAGAGTGCTCACTTTATTTTTGTACGTACGACATATCAGGCACCAGACATGGCTATATTTTTTATCAGTGAGATAGTGAGGCTGCATGGCTTGCCTAAGATTATATTCGATCGGGATCGGTGTTTACTGGACGGTTTTGGACGAGTTCCCAAGGCCTTAGAACTCAACTTAGCTTTAGTACTACATATCATGAGACTGATGGGCAGACAGAACGTACAAACCAAACCTTGGAGGACATCTTACGCATGTACGTGATGGACCAACAAGAAAGCGTTTGGAGGAATTCTTACCTCTCGTAGAGTTCACTCACAACAACAGTTACAGGCACCATTAAGAGAAGCGCCTTTTGAGTTTCTTTATGGGCAGCCGTGTCGGACCCTTGGTCCAGGATCGGCTTGAGGATAGGGTCCCTGGTGGGACCAGAAGCGATCAAGAAATGGAAGAGCAGGTGAAAACCATAATACAAAGGATAAATGAAGCGCAGGATCGACAGAGAGTTATGCCAATACGCACCGAATCGACCGGCAGTTATGAGGTCGGCGATCGTGTCTTCTTGCGGTTTAAACCGCATGAGTTCGATCAAGTTTGAAAAAGGGAGATAAACACTCTCCTAGATTCGTGGGACCTTCCGAGATTGGGAAAGGGGCCAATGTTATTGACTAGCCTTGCCTGATTCTTTGAGGCGTATGCATGATGTTTTTCATGTATCTGTTTGAGACATTATGTTAGTGATCCCTACATGTGATTGACATGAGTTCCTTTGCCGCATAAGAGTTCGATCAAGTTTGAAAAAGGGAGCTAAACTCTCTCCTAGATTCGTGGGACCTTCCGAGATTGGGGAGAGAAAGGGGCCCGTGGCCTATTGACTAGCCTTGCCTGATTCTTTGAGGCGTATGCATGATGTTTTCATGTATCGGTTGAGACATTATGTTAGTGATCCTACACACGTGATTGACATGAGTTCCTTGCATGTATCGGACGAGGGAGCACTCACGGCTGAGCCAGTCCGCATTTTAGATCAGTGCGTTCGACAATTACGACGTCGGATGGTAGATCAGGTCAAGGTCCAGTGGGACAGTTATAGTCTGCACTCGGCGACTTGGGAAGACGCATATGATATGCGCCAACAGCTTACATTTTTGTTTATAGACTTATGATACTGTGGTCCTTACGATATTGGGTACATTTATTTCGGCATATTACTGAGAAACTTCGGGACAAAGTTTAGACCAAGAGGGGGTGTATGTAACATCCCGCTCTGGCGCACTGACAAAACTTATTCTTTGAGGACACTTGCTCGCAAGTGATCTGGATTTTTATGATGATGAACCACTTAACCTTGA
>SNQJ01S0086133.1:45550-58557 GCA_010110895.2 Picea sitchensis | reverse complement strand
GGTAGTGCACACTCCTAGGTCTACTATACAATTATCAACACTAGGTCCTACAACTTGTTTTTCCCCCGAAGCCATATCGACTTGTTTAAAGTCATCATTCTCGTAGGCTGCTAGCCCACTCTTTTCTAATGCAGATGGTGAAATGAAACTATCTGTCGCCCCAGAATCAAGAAAAATATTAACATTGATATTATTTAGCGTACCTGATGATTCCACTACAGTGGATTGATGCTCGGCCTGGCAGTTGTTAACCGCTGCGTAAATCTGATGGCTGCTACCTGCTCTCCCCATCGGTGCCTTTCCTTCTCTATGCATGAACCCTGGTTGTAACTCTGGGCAGTCACACTGGTAATGGGGTCCCTCACACCCCCAACAGGTAACTCTAGATTGTAGCTGTGCATTGTTATGTGTCTGTCTTTGAAATGAGTTCCTTCCCTTGGAACCCCTGCCCCTACTAGATATTCCCCGAGATGGTCGTGGACCTGTCTGCACCATTGGTGATGAACGAGATGTTGCACTAGCTGCCATTGAAATCCCTGCAGCTACTATCCTTGGCACGACTCTGTTACCATAAGGTGGTGGCCTTGAGCCCCCTCCCCTAGGAAATGTCCTCGGGGTCTTACCTACAAATCCAGGGCGATGCGAAAATGCCAATCTTGTACCCCCTGTTAAGTTCATGTGTTCTTATACGTAATGCACATTTTCTACCGCCTCCACTACTGAATATGGTTTCCACATCTGCAACATAGCTCTTATCTTCGGGTTCAATCCATAAACGAAACGCTCTGCCTGTCGTTGGTCATTGTCCTTATACGAAACATATTTGACCAGTTCCATAAACCTGATCTCATATTCTTGTACAGTCTCGTTTCCTTGTACTAAGGCATGAAATGCCCCTACCTGTTTCTCCTCATAGTATGTATGTAGATATTTCCTTCAGAACCTCTCCTCGAAAAGTTCCCAAGATACTGTATCTGGGGTAAGGTGTAGTTGTCTTTCCAAGTTTCCCCACCAGTTCAAGGCGTTGTCTCTTAACTTGAAAATTTCGATCTTTGCCTTCGAGTTGGATGCATAGTCTCTTAAGGCAAAACACCTTGTCATGCCTTCCAGCCATGCTTCTGTGCGTTCACTGGCACGACATCCGGCAAACTTCGGAAGTTTGATCTTCTGCAATTCTCATGTGATGTCTTCAGGTGGAAATTCTCCCCTTGAATTTCTTGATGCTTTTGGATTACCCATTCCAGATAGTGGGAGTTCCACTTCAGTCCCTGCTAGTTGGTGCCCCCTTAAAGTCTCGTTAATGGCTTCCAACGAGTGCAATATGAGGGCTAGTTCGGGCAATGGTGGTGGTGGTGGTGGTGGTGTTGGTGGTGTTGATGGTTCCCATGACGACGCTCCCCTGCCTCGACCCCTTCGATTCCTTATCATCTTGTATGACTTAACCTGCATCACCCCAAAGTTATCAGGGTGAGTTCCATGACATTTCAAATTGGTGCTACTTAAACATAGAAACAGGGTTAGGTGTAAGTTTTCTTTACTTTGTCTGTAAACAAACATTACTCCATTAGGGGAATTGGCTAGGTTTGGGTTAGGGTTAAGCATCTAAGCTTGGTTAACGTCGAATTTTAAGGTATATTAACCTTACACTCAAATAAAATAATTAATTTAAAATTATTATTACACTAATTTAACCCAAATTAATTTTACTTTAATTTTATACTAACTTAATCTTATTTATATATAAATTATTTATACTAAATTATTTAATTTATTTCAAATTATTTTTAACACTTTATATTATATATATAAAATAATTGAACGTATACCCAAGGGTTCGGGAACGCATGGTTTCCACGTGCTCGTCTGGCTTTCTCAAGCTCCCTCGTATCTAACCCCCAAATTCTACACCTGTCATCCTTTCGACTCTCTATGCGTCCTTCCTCTGTCCCACTTTCTCATCCACTGGGACTTTCCTCACATCAATCTTCATCCACCACAGGTCTACCCTTGCTCTGCTGAGAGGTTTCCAGAATCTCCCTTGCCATGGCTCACATCCTTGCCATTGTTCTGAGCGCCTTGCTAGTGCTGGGTATTGTTGTATATGCTCCAGTTCATTTTGCAGAAACAAAGTATATTATGTGGCCCCTGATAAGATCCAGGACCTGGAGTCCAGTCTCCTTGAAATGTTGGGAACCAATCCCTTGTATGTACATTTTGCAGAGCTTGCCCTCAACTATGGTAAGAGGTACGATTCAGTCTGCACGTTGTGCATAGTTCCAGTACCATCATGAAGAAAGAGAGGTTATTTGAATTAAGAAATTGCATAAACCTTCCTTACACCGTGGTAATGAATGGTGATTTCCTCTTTTGAAACAAAATGATTTGCTTGTAATTCCAGCCCTGTACGGATTTTGGTATTCTGCTTTCAACTTATTTTATTTATATTAATAAAAAAAAAAAATTGTCTGTGCATATGCATGTAGTTAGATGCATATACATTGTCTTCTGTATTGCTCACGGCCCTTTTCTCCTAACTGTAAAATTCCCCACTTAAATTTTGGGTTTTGGGGTTTCCTTATGCCTGATGTTGAGAGTTTCCTGTCCTCACGGACTCCCGATTACCGATTCTACGATATGGCACTTTATGTGCTAACCCTCCAGGCTAGACATCCCCCTCATATGACCATCATTCCATGTGACCCCGACCCTATCCTACATTGGAGTTTTAGGGTTCCAAATGTCGAACCTCACGATTCCTTAGGGCTCGTGATTCTTCAATCCCCGATATGCTCCTAGCGCCTTAGCCCATTAAGCTATGCTCATGATCCACACGACCTCGCCTTATGACCGCAGTCTTATCCCTTATCGGGATTTCGGATATCGAACTATCGATTTGCATGAATCCCGTGCCTACGAGAATCTCGATATCCCGATGTGCCTCTTTAGACTTTAGCGCCTCCTGGCTATGTTCTGGGCCCATACAACCCTTCCCCATGTGACCATCGTCATACTCTATGTCAGAATTCAGGGTTTCGCGACTTCCACTGTCATGAACCTTTGCCCTTGCAGTCTCCCGATTACCGATATCCCGATGAGGTACTCATGCATTAACCCTTCGGGCTAAACTCTTGGTCCATATGACCATTATACCATAGGGCCATAGCCTTGTCCCTTATCAGGGTTTCGAATATCACAATGTCGAATTGCATGAATCCCTTGTCTACGGAATTCCCGATATTCTGATACCCGATGCGCCTCTTCCTTGCGCATTCACCCCTTTTCAGCTATGCCGCGGTCCATGTGACCAGTTCCTATGTGACCGTCGCCTTATGGTTCCCCATCGGGGTTTCAGTCCTCCTTGGGCAAGAATTTCATCAATTCAAAATTTGCGATGCCTTTTTACGTTTACCCTGGGTCAACAAATGGTTAAAATTTTAACTTTTTGTGAGTTTAAAGGTTAATGAAAATGATATTTGGGGTTTCCCGTAACAAGGAATCGACATACATTGAATCATGAAACCCCGATCTCCGATTTCGTGATGTGTTTAGGTCTTGATTAAAACATCAATTAATTAATCTCTTTTTTTTTTTAGGGTTAAGAGTTAAGTTAATTACGTCGGGCCTTTGGGGTTTGCGATTTCATCGTGTGTGGACACCTTGTCCACGAAACTCATGATATCTCGATACCCGATGCCACCTGTCCACCGTTGACCCTTCCGTGGGCCCCATTGTACCTTGGCTTATCGGGAAATCACGTTTCACGATTTCACAACTCTTGTTGCTATGTTTCCGAGACTCCCGATATCCGATGAAGCCCTCTTGTGGATCTTTCACCGATGGCGCTGGATCATTGCCACGCGTTCACAAAATGAATAGCTTAGATCTTGACGGGGTCCCTTGCTTCTATCGGGAATCTTTCCGTCGGGAAATCGACATTTGCACTGTTGTGATCCACTTTCCTCACGGATCCCCGACTCTCAATCCCCGATGCCACTTGGCGTTGACCCCCTTGCGAGAGTTGACATTTTGACACCTGTCCACCCTCGGCGTATCAGAGTTCGCGAGTTCACGAATCCAAAACCTATGAGTTACGGGACTTGTGTTTTCCCGAACCCCGATCTGCGATCGTTTAGTGTGGAACGACACTTGTCCACCACTCTAACCCTAGTGGTCCCCACGTTGTCCTTGTACCCGTCGGGAAATTGTGTTTCGGGATATCATGATTACCGTTGTCATGTGCACGAGACTTTCAATTCCCCGATCTCCGACTCTGCAGGATCTCCTGACACGTGTCCCTGCTGTTTGGATGGCTCTGATCCTATCGGGAAATCGTGGATCGCGATTTCAACATGTACGAGTCTACAATCCTGAAATCCCCAATGGGTAAAATCCCGATTCCTCCCCAGAACGCTGATGCATGTCCTACCGAGATCAACGACTAGGATCCGTTCTCCCGCGTAATAGACAGCTCTCCGTCGGGATAATCGATTAGTTGCATAAAACATTACATAGTGTTAAAACTGCTTTCTTGGCAAGGTTAAAATTTGTATGGGTCTATAGTTCCTGAGATTCTCCATTATTTAAAATTTCACTGAGGCTAGTACAGGCAACTAGTTTATACTGTTCCCGCGCAATACCAGTCTTCTAAATTTCCCCTCTTCTTCTTTTTTTTGACTGTGCATTGGCAGTTCCTCATTTTAGGTAAATTCAAGATGAAGTAGGCCTTTTCAAGGTCCTGCAAATGTCCTTTTCCATTTTATTTAGTATAATTCGTGTAGTTATTGGATCTTGCCAACTTCAATCCTTCAATAGGAGCTTCCTTCGTCATTTTCATCGATTTCAGGTGTCTATTCCACCTGAAACTTCATTGACAAGTATTGCTCCAAATAAAATTAAGTTATCATCTATGTTTTTCATGCTTAATAGTTTTATTCAAGTTGCTTTAAGGGTAGCTATTTCATGGGAGGTGATCCTTCAAACTATTTGGTTTGCTTCCAGTATTGTAAAAGCATTCCTTTGAATATTCAGACTAAAACTGTAGTGACCATACATGATCCAGTTAAAGGGTATTTCCTAAAGTGGTTACTTGTGATATATGAGATTATTTGCTTGGGTAATGTAAGGGTGCTACCTTCTGTATATTTTTGGATACTGTATCAGTCATATTGGGTCAAACTGAACATGTTTTGTTTGTAGTTTAAACATGGTTTGAGTTAACACTCGGGGTTTTGGCCCTTAGGCCCAGATTTCGAACTAAGACACTCTGATACCATATGTAACAGCCAAATATTTCTAAACATCATTAAGTTTCGTAAAATTTTTATTTAGTAAACTGAAACAATAACTTCCTAGCATAATATTGATTTTTATATCAACAACTTTAGTAACTTAGATTTATCAATAAATACTGATTTCATGGAAGAAAGAAATAAATACATAACTTAACAAAGTACCTGGTTCTGATGCTAAATTCTGTTGCCTCTGTGTCTTGTTGTTGCCTTCCTGGTACCTACTACACAGATCTACCCTGCCACAAAAAGGAAAATAACTGCCCAAAACTACTGTCCTCCCAGCCAACTAGAAAAACTACCTAGCTCTAGGATATCTACGGATATCCTGGCCCCCATGCCCAAAAACTCCAGCAACTCGGTGGGTGCCTCAACTGATCAAAAGCCATAGTCAGAAGCTCTATGCTCACAGCAAGTCCAACAGTCCTCCAGAATCCATTTCCCGCCGATCCAATGGCGAATCCCCCTCACGTAAACCTTCCTTTCTCCCTTATTCCTCCTTCACCGACTCATGCAGTTACTACTCCAACCACCCCCCATCCTCCATCCTTCGTCCTCCTTCAATGTTTTATCTTCTCGGGATTCATAGCTCTCCCTCTCTACATACGCAACCATTTTTATAACATTTTTCATTGATTTCTTAAATTTATTTCTCAAGTCATTAAATGTGATCTGTAGTTATACTATTACTTAGTTGACCACAATTATTTTCTTTAATTAATTTTACTTTGTAATCTTTAATCATTTATCTAATTAGGGTCGTTACAAATAATCATAGATCGATTGATTTTATCTAATCCATTAGAGTAGGAGATAGTCATTTGTTTCTTGTTATCCATTGCAACTATTGTTTGGAGCTCATGGATTGGAGCTTCTTGGACAAATGTTGTAAACGAGGTACATTATACTTCCCCTCATTCTCTTTTTTTTATGGATAAAATGAATCTGTAGGAATGGTAGTG
Source organism: Picea sitchensis (assembly GCA_010110895.2). Lineage (NCBI taxonomy): Eukaryota > Viridiplantae > Streptophyta > Pinopsida > Pinales > Pinaceae > Picea > Picea sitchensis. Next base: position 52,307 of record SNQJ01S0086133.1, on the reverse strand, counting down.
TCCAAACTTAATTTTCTGTCTTGGTAGAGGGGTCTGTAATCCAAGGGAAAGTTTACCTATGCCTAAGCGAATATTTCCATAACAAATTTTCATCTAGGGTTTTGGGAAGCTCTACTTGACTGCTAAATTGAATATCTTTTGTATTTGAGGGATGAGGATAAGCACTCCAATTTTTAAGATTTCAACTTGGTAGCTTTTGATGTCATCAACTTCCCCTTTTTCACTTACTTTTTGACAAAAAAAAAGTTGGTATTTTCCTAAATCACTTAAATATTGAATTAAATAACCTATCATATAAGAACAATATTGAATACATCTATCATAATTTTACAACAACCCTATCTACTTCCATTAAAAAATTCTCTATTGAGTTGTTATTTTAAAGTAAGAATAGGATGGCCAACCTTTGGTATGACATGAGTGTAAAATTTTTAGAAAATCCATTACGGATGCCTCTAATGATTCCATAAAATATGATCAGATCAAAAGATACAAAACCCTAATTAAAAGGAAAAAATGGTTGTACATAAATAGAAAGCAAGAAAATCTTTTGCATCCATCAAACATAGATTCTAATATATTGTAGATACAATTTTTGAACGGTAAAACTAAAGAAAATAATATGACTCCCTTGACGGACCGAAAGTCCTACCTTAAAAATCTTTATCAATTCCCTATTGTTGTGGACAACATTTAAAACATTTTTATAGAGAATGAATTTCTTTATATAAAAGCCATGAATCTTGCAGCTAAGCAACTTGCAAAAGGGAAAGATAAGGACATTGAAGGCTAACAAGATCGAATATTAAAAATTGGAGGGTCTATCCTAATCCTTCACATACACAAAATCTTAAATTTAGAAGTCAACCACAACTTCCCTAAACCTCATACTCAAATCCTCATTGTTCCTATATTTAAAAGTGGGGAGAAAAGTGATCCCTCTATGTATAGGACCAATATTATTGGCTCCATATTAGCCAATATTTATAGAAGTAGTTTGGAATAGAAAATCATCATATGGATTGAAATCTACGAAAAAAGAGCTAAAGGACAATCCAATATTAGAGGCTATTGTTCGACTATGGACCATTTTTTTACTCTTAGGATCATTGCAAAAGAAATCTCACAATAATAAAACCAGTATCCTTTATTGTTTCATTAATTTCATAAAATATTTTAACATGGTGGGGACTAAACTTTGAAATAGGTTAGAAGAGCTAACAATTCCTTCTGGGTTGAGTGATACTACAATAATGTTATATGAGATATTTATTGCCAAGTTTAGGAACATTAAGGGATATTTAGAAGAAATTATCTGTAATATAGGATTCAAGCAAAGTTGTCCCCTATCCCCTACCCTCTTTGGCATATACATCGATAAGTTAGAACACTGGTTGAAAGATCCTCATTGTACAGGCCCGCATATCACTGGTATAGTCTTAATCATTCTTCTTTATGTTGATGATATTGTTTTTATTGAAATGAATCCTTATTACCTCGGTAGGAATCTAAGAATCTTCAATGAATTCTTATCTAATATGGGTATGACTATGAACATTAAAAAAACAAAGGTTGTGATAATCAAATCCCAAAAGATCACCTATAACTCGTTCGTATATGACAATAATAGCCTTGAGGAAGTGCCTTCAAACAGATATCTTGGAATCGATATTCATCACAAGCTCAATTGGAACTATAATGTTGAGAAAAGGATAAGTGGAGGGTGGAAAGTTTATTATGGAATTGAAAACAAGTGTAGTGTGCAAACCTTTGGCTATGGGATAAGAAAAAACTCATCTTTGATACTCTCATCACTCGAGTTATCTTATATGGATATCAATTTTGGGGATGCAGTAATCTATAGAGAATATTGGAGAAAGATACAATAGATCCAAAATAATTTTATAACTTAATAATCTCAATATTAAAGGAAATATATCATATGCTATCCCCCTCATTGAAGCATACAATTCTCCTATTGAGTGCATGATCATGATTATGTAGTTAGTTTACAAGAACAAGATCAACAACATGGATGTCAAGAGGCTCCCAAAAATTTCTTCAAAATACAACCAAAACCACCAATTGCTCAAACAAGAATGGCATCAAGAGGCGAAGTCTTGCATAAATAATTGGGGAATATAAGAAGATGTCATTATGCAGAATACAAATAATTTTAAAAATATTATTACATCTAAATTTAAAGAGAATCTATGGTGCTATAAAGAATCATAAGATAAAAGGAAGCTAAGATACTACAAGGAGGTGGTCAACCCTAATATAAAAGATAAAAAATATCTCTCATTTCTAACTAGCACAAAGAAGAAAATCATGATTGCAAAGATACGAACCAACTCATATGGAATACATAGAGAAACTAGGCAATGACCAATTCCCAAAGCACTTTGGGATGCAAGAATATGCCATCTTTGTGAAACTAACAGGCTTGAAGATGGAAAACAGTTTCTCCTAGAGTTCCGTGGGTATACCCAAATTAGTTAAGTCATCAAAACTATGGTGACCTTGGAACACTTCTCTCAACTCCTTTTGAGCACACAAATAAGATTCTATAGAAATCTAAGTAATTGTTTGACTTTCTTAAGGTCAAATAGACCAATTCTTGTCTCAATGGGCATTAATCATCATCATCATCATCACCATCATCAATGTGTGTGTGTGTGTATAGAGTAATTGAATGTAAAAAAATTAGTATTCATCATCTAACTACTTTCTACATCCCAATATGAGGGAAATCTATAATTGGTTTAGTACTTAATATAGAACTGATATGTGGCATCTAAAAAAAATAAAATATTTCAATATATATATATATATATATATATAATTGAAAATAAACAATATTTTGTTATTTAGAAAAGGATTTTCTACTATCCATTATGAAGAAAATGTGTAATTCTTTGTATATTCATATTTATATAAACTCTAGATGTATCATTCTTATAAATTAAAAATAATATTTTTTTAATGTTTCAACTTTGTTTTATTAATAATTTCATTATTGTTATTATTATTATCTTTAAATTTAATATTTAAAAATAACATTAACACTCTACTTTTCATTTCTTTTTGGTTTGTTGTCTATAAATAATGTGCATGAAATTGCAATTTCCTATTCAATTATTTTAAGTTTAAAAAAAAAACAATTTACAATTAATATTTTTTTAATAATTAGATTAAGATTTATAATTTCTAACTTATATTTTTATACTTAAATTTACTTACTAAGCCTTTCATATTTTATATGTTGAATTGTAACTTTAGATTTATCTCTTTTATATATATATATATATATATATTTCTTTTGATTATTATATTTTAAATAATTAAACTTGTTTAACTAGATATTTAATTTAAAAATTTATATATAAAACAAATTTAAATAATTACAAATATTAAAAATTTGTAAAAAATATTTTTATATTTTTATTTTATTCTATTAAAATATTTTATATATATAATATAAATATAAAATCATTTAAATGATTATTAATAAAATTTTATATCATAAATATTCTTAATTTAAATATTGCCTTTATATTGTAATAATCATGCCAAATTTAATAATCCTTAATTCCGCTACTTCTTTTATTATGGCATAGCTCCACGGGATATCTAGTTACGGATATTAAAAACACTAACAAAGATACGCTATTTTTCGAAGTTAAGTAATCAATATTTATATTTTAAATATCAAGTTAAGTAATTAATATTTACCTCAGATGGGGGTGATAGGTGGATTGCAATGGGAGCCAAGTGGTGCTAGGCAGTGCTAAGAGTTTTTAATCCGTATTGTCAGCCTCCCGTCTTCCCAGTTTTAACGATCCACATTCATTGCGGCTGAATAGATGTGCGCAGGACACTTGAAGGAAAGTTAATTAGGCCTTGGGTGAATTAGGTTGGGCGTACTTTCAGTCACCTCGGCTTTCATGGCTCTCGCCCACGTCAAGTCACAAGGCTCTAGGAAGGCCTAGGTGTCGAAACAATCTCTCATTCCTCCTCTGCCTTATGCCTAACTGGTCCTCGACCTTCTCTTTTCCTTGGGATCGACTGTTCCCTGGATCTCCTACAACATTTTTTCCTTGCGCCTCCGTGTTTGGTTGCCCACGACCATTCCTCCTTTGTTCATCCAAGCTCGCAACATGCCTAGAGAGAGGGACATGTCCAGGAGAGGCGCATTGTATTACAACGCCTTTACCAGGTGCAATTGACTCCCCCCCTACCAGCGTGCCCTCATAATCACCATTTGTCTCGACCAACTCCATAACCGACCTCAACAAAAATAGTTCACCACCTCAACTCCCACCAATGACCCTGGTAGCGGCCCATTCATGGAGGAATTTCTCTCTCTTGAGAACTTTGCCCCTTCGCCTAGCCTTTGCCCAAGAATTGGCCCACCCAGTGCTCACCCTCCAAACCATTTCTATGGCATGGAATCATGCATGGTCAAGGAAGAAATTCCTCCCAACTGGCATGTGGAAACTCCTTTGACAACAATGGTAGCAGTGGAAGAAGTGGATGCATATCTGGATGCACTGGACGTAGATACGACAGAGGATCTGCCTATGCCCACCCCAATTTGACTTACAGACGAGCACCTTCAACTCATCTTTGAGCTGCAAAAAGAGGTGGATGACCAAATACATATTCAGAGCTTCCCGGGACAATGTTTGGACCTCCTGTTAGACGCGATGGCGGTTTCTCCCACTAGCAAACGGTGTCCAACTCGTAGACATTTTTTTCTCCCAGCATACAATGCCCAAGGATGACCGAGCCTGAGCTAGCTCTCTCAGGTTTATGGTTTTATTTTGTTTCAGTCAATTTGGTAGAGAATTAAAATTCTCTATCAAGCTATGTAAGATAGTCCATCGTGGCCACTGTTCGGTTGCACATTTGATCTTTTTTGTCAGATATAGTTACATTCATAATCACAGATACACTTGACTCTTGATGGCCACCTATCCTGGTTTTCCAGCTGTGGCAGGGAAGGTGGAAAACTCTTGTTTTTGTATTGAGAAGTACATATGTGAATATCAATATAGTGCTCTTTTATTAAAAAAAAGTAATTAATATTTATATTTTAAATATTTAATTGAGATTTTTGTTTTGTATAATTAATATTAATGAAGAGAATAAATTCAATGAGATCACTTATGATACTTTCGTATATGACAAAAACAACTTGGAGGAAGTGACTGCATACAAATATCTTGGAATCTATATTCGCCACAATCTCAATTATAGTATTGATTAAAGGATTATTGGGGGATGAAAATCTTATTAAAACAAATTTCAATCAACTCATCTTTGGATATGGGATACGAAGAAACTCCCCTTTGAGACTCTTACACCTTTTACCTCCTTGAGACTCTTGTTACACGTGTTATTCTATATGGATGTGAAGTTTGGAGATGTAGGGATGCAATATCTCTAGTGAATCCTCTAGTGAATCTTGGAGAAAGATAGAGAAAATATGAGAGAATTTTATCACCTATAATCTCAAAATTAAAGAAAATATGTATTATCTCATCCTCCTCTTACAGGCAAGCCTTTCTCCCATTGAGAGCATGACTATCACTAGATACCTAATGTACAAGAATAGGTTAAACAACAGGGAAGACAAGAGACTTCCTAATTCGACTGAAGCGAGGATGGCATAAAAATGTATGTGTTGGGGAAGTTATTGGAGAATCATGGAAGAGACCATTTTGTAGAATAAGGATACTATTAAAAATATCATTAAATCAAAATTCAAGGAGAAAATGTGGTTTGACAAAGCTAGACGAAAAAATTAAATTAAGGTATTATAAGGATGTAATCAACCTTAATCTATAAGATCAAAATTATCTCTTTGTTTTGACAAGTGTAAAGAAAAAAAAAATGGCTAAGATAAGAACAAATTCTCAAGAGTTCCATAATGAACCTAGTTGTTGGTCAATTTCAATTCCTAAAATGCGATAGGATGAAAGAGTATGTCGCCTTTATGATAGGAAGAAGGTTGAAGATCAAAAACACTTTCTCTTACATTGTCCAAGCTATACCCAGATTGGATCTGAATTTCAAAATATTTGTCACATTACCAACCTTTCTAACCTTTTAACTCAACAAAACTATGGTAATCTCATAAAGCTTCTCTTAATATGCTTTTCAAGCACAAAAACAAAATTCTAAAGAATTGCAAGTAATCTCTTACAATCTATAAACCAATTCAGTGTGAGCTACTCTAATCATCATCATCACTCACTCATTTTAATTATTATAATTTAAAATTTATAAATTTATTTAATTAAATAATTAATATAAAAAATATTTTAATTCAAATTATTTTAAAAACATATTTCTCATCAAAATATTTTACCAGCAAAATGTAAATAACAATATCACGATCAAAGAACTACTGATATAAAGATGCCGCCAGCAACGACAGCCGGAACTTGGTTGGCCAATACCTAAAAACCTACAATTTACAACAGGCAATCATCGTCCACGGCAATTTACAACAGGCAAAACCTAAAAACCTTGCTCGGCCTCGACGACCTGTAACTGTGTCCCTCCATTTACCTTTTTGCGTGTGCGGCACATTATTACGACTCATTTTTCTGTCGCTGAAAACAGCTTTCGAGGTGAGGGATCCTCTTTTCTCCTTTTCCTTTCGTCGGTTGGGAGCGACTGTGAATATGTTAGAAGTAGAGGTCTGTTTTCTTACAAACGCTGGGCTTTCGCATTCGCGTAAGCAATG
>SNQJ01S0086133.1:34105-45500 GCA_010110895.2 Picea sitchensis | reverse complement strand
CTTGTATGTGGTGAAACACGAGATTCTTCCAACCAACAATTACGGGCCAATTCTTTAACATTTTCTGCAAGTCTATCTTTGTAGGGTTGTCTAGAAATCACTGTCCAACAAACCAATTCATCATTTACATCTATTTGGAAACGAAATATTCTATGTTTGTGTAATGTTTTTCTTGATGTTCCCAAATTTTTTGCCATGTGTAGTGTCAAACGATCTTTTATATTGTTCCCTGAAACAATTGTTGTTTGTAATGTTTTACGTGCAACACAGACATCTTCTTTTCAAGATTTTCCAAAAGCTTTTAATACACTAGTTATATTGTTAAAGACATTCTATTGCACCTTTGTATCCTTTGTCGACTTTTGAATACCCAATAATGATGTAGCTTCTTTTAACTTTCTTGACTTCAATAGAGAAAGTAAAATTTGAGCCTGTGTTGTTGTTGATTCATCTTTAAAATAAGTATTATACATATTCTTAGTTGGATATCTTATATAATGCTTAGCTTTTTTCTTTCCAAATTTGTCAGTATCAACATTTTCTAATATTTCATCATGAATGTTGATAGATTCTCCTGCATTTTAATTTAAATTTTATATTAAAAAACATAACCCGAACACAAATTCACTAAGTTATATATACTTGAGTGTTCATCTTATATTAATCTAAATTTATGTACACATACCTATAGGTGATTCATCTTCTGATTCAATTTCGGTTTGAACGTCTTCTTCGACATTATAAGACAAATCTATTTATGTCTTTTGAAAAACATCAAATTGTAATTACAATCAATTATATTATTTACAATATTTTTAATTTGAATTCTATACTTTGAATTTTGTACTTTATGAATACAGTCCCAATGTGTGTCGTGTGTTTGATCATCATATCTACATGCATACTTGGTTGAGTTTCTTCTTGTTGAAAATCTCTATTGACATTATCATCATTTATTTCTTCAATATTTGCACGTTCTTGTTTCTTTCTCCGATAAAGCTCTTTCCTTTGTTTGATTTGGCGAGTATCATCTCGAGTGCCATCATATTTTCTCTTGAGAAAACTTTTGTTTCCCATGATTTTTATAGTTATATGTAAAAGATATGTTCAACAAAGACTTCACCTTGAAAAAATGCTCAACATTTATCTTTCAACATATAAATTGTTATTCCAATAAAAACTTGAACAAACATCATTTACCTTATTCCACAAAAAACCAAAAAGATGATTCAAAACGTTGTTTAAGTGTTCTAAAAAACCACCATGTATCGATATCGATCCTCCGATTAAGCCTATGGAACAGAGGGAAGAAATAAAGAAAAAAAAGAATATAGATGCACTCAGTAATAGAAATGCTTTGAAATCCCTATCCTCGAGCTTATATATTTTTGTTCATTTGATGGATTGTGTTAAATTTGTTCTGCCAAAATCCTATTTATACAATTTGGCACAAAAAAAAACCATACGACGTGTCGTTTCATATTTTCCGATAGACAGAATTCGTTCGATAGTATTTCGGTCGAAAGACTTGGAAACCGTTCAGTTTTGACGGATTCTGTTAGATTTTAGTCTTTCGGCCAAAACATTATTTTTTTGGCCGAAAAAAGGAAATTGCAACTGAAAACTAAAACCAGAGAAATGCCCCACGCATAACTAAACTTCAGAGCTTGTGGACTCCTACAAACATTGAGAATTTGGTTTCGAAAATAACACCAACATTTTCAAAATTGAATCTACTTTCAATTCGTATAATTTGTTTTCATTTTCTTTATTTTTATCTAATTTTATTTAATTTTTTTAAAAAATCACTACATAATATTTTCAGCAGACATTATGATTCGATGAAATGAAATATCGGTATCTCAAAAAAGATACAGTGAAAAAATTTGAAAAAAATATATTCATAATCCTTAAACTGTTATTTTCAAAAGGGTATATTTAAATTTTAGTTTAAAGTAAAAATTAAGATAGATACAAGGTGTAGAAAAACATATTTTTAAACTCTGCAACGTTTTTAGCTTGGTCAACTTCAAAAAATTCTAGAAATTATAATATTCATCCGTTAAATTCAAAATAATAGTCATAATAAAATAGAGTCTCTGTAGATTGTTGCAGTCTATTTTGTTTCTTAAAAACATAAGTTTAATAATATATAAATTGTTTTAGAAATAAGTAACGCATTATCATTCACTTCATGTTTAAGAAACATACTACTAAACAATTGTCAAATTTACATATCAAATCGTGATAAATAAAAATTGAAAAATAGTCATTGGAAAGCTAACACAATTCTTCACAAGTTTTGTTTTTACTGTAAAGTGAAATTCTAAATAAAAAAAATACTTTTCTATGTCGGAAGTTGAATAACTTGTGAAAATACAGTTTTTTTTCTCATAAAACAAGCAAAAGTGTAACCCATCTTCATGATTTCACCCGGATATTAGCCAATATTTATAGAAGTAGTTTGGAATAGAAAATCATCATATGGATTGAAATCTACGGAAAAAGAGCTAAAGGACAATCCAATATTAGAGGCTATCGTTCGACTATGGACCATTTTTTTACTCTTAGGATCATTGCAAAAGAAATCTCACAATAATAAAACCAGTATCCTTTATTGGTTCATTAATTTGATAAAATATTTTAACATGGTGGGGACTAAACTTTGAAATAGGTTAGAAGAGCTAACAATTCCTTCTAAGTTGAGTGATACTACAATAATGTTGTATGAGATATTTATTGGCAAGTTTAGGAACATTAAGAGATATTTAGAAGAAATTATCTGTAATATAGGATTCAAGCAAAGTTGTCCCCTATCCCCTACCCTCTTTGGCATATACATAAATAAGTTAGAACACTGGTTGGAAGATCCTCATTGTACAGGCTCGCATATCACTGGTATAGTCTTAATCGTTTTTCTTTATGTTGATGATATTGTTCTTATTGAAATGAATCCTTATTACCTCAGTAGGAATCTAAGAATCCTCAATGAATTCTTATCTAATATGGGTATGACTATGAACATTAACAAAACAAAGGTTATGATAATCAAATCCCAAAAGATCACCTATAACTCTTTCGTATATGACAATAATAGCGTCAAGGAAGTGCCTTCAAACAAATATCTTGGAATCGATATTCATCACAAGCTCAATTGGAACTATAATGTTTAGAAAAGGATAAGTGGAGGGTGGAAAGTTTATTATGGAATTGAAAACAAGTCTAGTGTGCAAACCTTTGGCTATGGGATAAGAAAAAACTCATCTTTGATACTCTCATCACTCAGGTTATCTTATATGGATATCAATTTTGGGGATGCAGTAATCTATAGAGAATATTGGAGAAAGATACAATAGATCCAAAATAATTTTATAACCTAATAATCTCAATATTAAAGGAAATATATCATATCCTACCCCCCTCATTGAAGCATACATTTCTCCTATTGAGTGCATGATCATAATTACGTAGTTAGTTTACAAGAACAAGATCAACAACATGGATGTCAAGAGGCTCCCAAAAATTTCTTCAAAATACAACCAAAACCACCAATGGCTCAAACAGAAATGGCATCAAGAGGCGAAGTCTTGCGTAAATAATTGGGGAATATAAGAAGATGTCATTATGCAAAATACAAATAATTTTAAAAATATTATTACATCTAAATTTAAAGAGACTCTGTGATGCTATAAAGAATCATAAGATAAAAGGAAGCTAAGATACTACAAGGAGGTGGTCAACCCGAATATAAAAGAGAAAAAGTATCTCTCATTTCTAACTAGCACAAAGAAGAAAAGCATCATTGCAAAGATACGAACCAACTCCCATGGAATACATAGAGAAACTAGGCAATGGCCAATTACCAATACACTTTGGGATGCAAGAATATGTCATCTTTGTGAAACTAAGAGGCTTGAAGATGGAAAACAGTTTCTCCTAGAGTTCCCTGGGTATACCCAAATTAGTTAAGTCATCAAAACTCTGGTGACCTTGGAACACTTCTCTAACTCCCTTTGAGCACACAAATAAGATTCTATAGAAATCTAAGTAATCTTTTGACTTTCTTAAGGTCAAATAGACCAATTCTTGTCTCAATGGACATTAATCATCATCATCAATGTGTGTGTGTGTGTATAGAGTAATTGAATGTAAAAAAAATAGTATTCATCATCTAACTACTTTTTACATCCAAATATGAGGGAAATCTTTAAATGGTTTAGTGCTTAATATGGAATTGATATGTGGCATCTAAAAAAAATAAAATATTTCAATATATATATATATATATATAATTGAAAATAAACAATATCTTGTTATTTAGAAAAGGATTTTCTACTACCCATTATGAAGAAAATGTGTAATTCCTTGTATATTCATATCTATATAAACTTTAGATGTATCATGCTTCAAAATTAAAAATAATATTTTTTTAGTGTTTCAACTTTGTTTTATTAATAATTTCATTATTGTTATTATTACTATCACAATCGCTAACTCACGGCTGAGAACGTTGAAAGGTATTGGTTGATAACGCGTGCCCCCAATATAAAACATCTGTGGTAATATGAAACGTTTGGTTCCATGGTTTAATCCTACTTAATCATTTAAATGTGGCAATTACTTATCTTTATAGTAATTTTTTAATGTGATTAGGTAAATGTTAAAAAGTAAACATGTTAACGGATGCCTTGATAAATGCAAGAAAGTTATGAACAATAAATCTGACCCATTGATTTTGGAAGACGACTAAGAATATGCCAGCATCTTCAATGCATAGCCATCAGATTAGGGTTTAAGGTTAAATAAGGTTAAAAGATCATTAATTGTGCCCATTGTCAATAGGTGTACGCCTTTCGGCGTAATTATCTTTAAATTTAATATTTAAAAATAACACTAACACTTTACTTTTTCATTTCTTTTTGGTTTGTTGTCACTAAATAATCTGCATGAAATTGCAATTTCCTATTCAATTATTTTAAGTGTAAAAAAAAAAAACAATTTACAATTATTTTTTTTTTAATAATTAGATTAAGATTTATAATTTGTAACTTATATTTTTATACTTAATAAATTTAAGCCTTTCATATTTTATATGTTGAATTGTAACTTTAAACTTATCTTTAAAAACACACACACACACATATATATCTTTTGATTATTATATTTTAAATAATTAAACTTGTTTAACTAAATATTTAATTTAAAAATTTATATATAAAACACATTTAAATAATTAAAAATATTACAAATATTAAAAATTTGTAAAAAATATTTTTATATTTTTATTTTACTCCATTAATATAATTTTTTTATATAATATATAAATATCAAATCATTTAAATGATTATTAATAAAATTTTATATCATAAATATTCCTAATTTAAATATTGCCTTTATATTGTAATAATCATGCCAAATTTAATAATCTTTAATTCCGCTACTTCTTTTACTATGGCATAGCTCCATGGGATATCTAGTTACGGATATTAAAAACACTAACAAAGATACGTTGTTTTTCGAAGTTAAGTAATCAATATTTATATTTTAAATATCAAGTTAAGTAATTAATATTTACCTCGAATGGGGTGACAGGTGGAGCCAAGTGGTGCTAGGCAGTGCTAAGAGTTTTTAATCCCTATTGCCAGCTTCTCGTCCTTCCAGTTTTAACGACCCACATTCACTGTGGCTTAATGGATGTGCGTGGGACACTTCAATGAAAGTTAATGAGGTCTTGGGTGAACTAGGTTGGGTGTACCTCCAGTCACCTCGACTTTCATGGCTCTCGCCCACGTCAAGTCGCAAGGCTTTAGGAAGGCCTAGGTGTCGAACCAATCTCTCATTCCTCCTTTTCCTTATGCCTGACTGCTCCTCGACCTTCTCTTTGCCTTGGGATCGACTGTTCCCTGGATCTCCTACAACATTTTTTCCTTGCGCCTCCCTGTTTGGTTGTCCACGACCATTCCTCCTTTGTTCATCCAGGCTCGCAACATGCCTAGAGAGAGGGGCATGTCCAGGAGAGGCCCATTGTACTACAACGCCTTAACTAGGCACAATCGACTCCCCCCCTACTAGCTTGCCATCATAATCACTAGTTGTCTCGACCAACTCCATAATTGACCTCAACAAAAACAATTCCCCACCTCAACTCCCACCAATGACCCTGGTAGCGGCCCATTCATGGAGGAATTTCTCCCTCTTGAAAACTTTACCCCTCTGCCTAGCCTTCGCCCAAGAATTGGCCCACCTAGTGCTCACCCTCCAGACCATTTCTATGGCACTAGATTATGCATGGTCAAGGAAGAAATTCCTCCCCGCTGGCATGTGGAAACTCCTTTGACAACAATGATAGCAGTGGAAGAAGTGGATGCATATATGGATGCACTGGATGTAGATATGATAGAGGATCCGCCTACACCCACCCCAATTTGACTTGCAGACAGGCACCTTCAGCTCATCTTCGAGCTGGGAAAAGAGGTGGATGACCAGATACATATTTAGAGCTTCCCGGGACAATGTTTGGACCTCCTGTTAGACGCGATGGCGGTTTCTCCCACTAGCAAACGGTGTCCAACTTGTAGACATTTTTTTCTCCCAGCCTACAACGCCCAAAGATGATCGAGCCCGAGCTAGCTCTCTCAGGTTTATGGTTTTATTTTGTTTCAGTCAATTTTGTAGAGAATTAAAATTCTCTGTCAAGCTATGTAAGATAGTCGGTCGTGGCCACTGTTCAGTTGCACATTTGATCTTTTTTGTCAGATATAGTTACATTCACAATCACAGATACACTTGACTCTTGATGGCCACCTGTCCTGGTTTCCCAGCTTGGCAGGGAAGGTGGAAAACTCTTGTTTTTGTATTGAGAAGTACATATGTGAATATCAATATAGTGCTCTTTTATTAAAAAAAAGTAATTAATATTTATATTTTAAATATTTAATTGAGATTTTTGTTTTGTATAATTAATATTAATGAAAAGAATAAATCCAATGAGATCACTTATGATACTTTCGTAGATGACAAAAACAACTTGGAGGAAGTGACTACATACAAATATCTTGGAATCTATATTCGCCACAATCTCAATTATAGTATTGATTAAAGGATTATTGGGGCATGGAAAGCTTATTAAAACAAATTTCAATCAACTCATCTTTGGATATGGGATAAGAAGAAACTCCCCTTTGAGACTCTTACACCTCTTACCTCCTTGAGACTCTTGTTACACGTGTTATTCTATATGGATGTGAAGTTTGGAGATGCAGGGATGCAATATCTCTAATGAATCCTCTAGTGAATCTTGGAGAAAGATAGAGAAAATATGAGAGAATTTTATCACCTATAATCTCAAAATTAAAGAAAATATGTACTATCTCATCTTCCTCTTAGAGGCAAGCCTTTCTCCCATTGAGAGCATGGCTATCACTAGATACCTAATGTACAAGAACAAGTTAAACAACATGGAAGACAAGAGACTTCCTAATTCGACTCAAGCGAGGATGGCATAAAAATGTATGTCTTGGGAAAGTTATTGGAGAATCATGGAAGAGACCATTTTGCAGAATAAGGATACTATTAAAAATATCGTTAAATCAAAATTCAAGGAGAAAATGTGGTGTGACAAAGCTAGACGAAAAAATAAAATTAATGTATTATAAGGATGTAATCAACCTTAATCTATAAGATCAAAATTATCTCTTTGTTTTGACAAGTGTAAAGAAAAATAAAAATGGCTAAGATAAGAACAAATTCTCAAGAGTTCCATAGTGAAACTGGTTAATTTCAATTCCTAAAATGCGATAGGATGAAAGAGTATGTCACATTTATGACACTAAGAAGGTTGAAGATCAAAAGCACTTTCTCTTAAATTGTCCAAGCTATACCCAGATTAGATCTGAATTTCAAAATATTTGTCACATTACCAATCTTTCTAACCTTTTAACTCAACAAAACTATGGTAATCTAATAAAGCTTCTCTTAGTGCTTTTCAAGCACAAAAACAAAATTCTAAAGAATTGCAAGTAATCTCTTACAATCTATAAACCAATTCACTATGAGCTACTTTAATCAATATCATCACTCACTCATTTTAATTATTATAATTTAAAATTTATAAATTTATTTAATTAAATAATTAATATAAAAAATATTTTAATTCAAATTATTTAAAAAACATATTTCTCATCAAAATATTTTACCAGCAAAATGTAAATAACACAAGACCTAGACCTCCTCCCATCTCTTGGAGAAAGGTACCGTCTGAGCGGTCTCACGGTACCTGTTTTACACTACTATAGTAAAATATTGCATTTATTTTTTTGGAATGAGATAACAGGAAATCGAGATGGAGTTTGGAGTGAAAGTTGGGGGTGGGTAAAATTGCGCAGAATAATTTGGCATGGCTACACAATACAATACCTGACAAGACCTATAGCTACTGTCTGCGTCTGCGTGGCATCTTCGGCAAAGGGAAAGGAGACCTCGCAACCACCGCCATGGGAACGAGATTATATGCCTGCCTGCATGTTGTAGAAGTACTTATCAATAAATACGAGTGTAAAAATCTATGACAGAAAAGTTTTAGCGTTTTCCAGCGCAACTTCTGGGGGATGGATATGGATAGATGAATGGGCATGGTGATTCCCATCATATATGAAGATGGATGGATAGGCATCGCGATTTCCATCATTGTCCACGGCAATTTACAACAGGCAAAACCTAAAACCTTTGCTCGGCCTCGACGGCCTGTAACTGTGTCCCTCCATTTACCTTTTTGCGTGTGCGGCAGATTATTACCACTCATTCTTCTGTCGCTGAAAACAGCTTTCGAGGTGAGGGATCCTCTTTTCTCCTTTTCCTTTCGTCGGTTGGGAGCGACTGTGAATATGTTAGAAGTAGCGGTCTGTTTTCTTACAAACGCTGGGCTTTCGCATTCGCGTAAGCAATGTTGTCGTTGGCAGCTCCTTTGTTTTGTCCGGACCGGTGGTCCTATGCCTTTCATAGGCGAGTGATTCGGCTGCAAAGCTTCAGGGAGTGGACCATCACAATGCATGAAACATGGACCATTAGGTTACGGCATGGACAATATGATTCTTTTCTACTCGGTCAAAGGATATTTGTAAACGGATCTGTCGAAATTTATTGCAGATTTGTCGCCATGATTTTCTTGCACTGTTTTTTGTTTTCCGTCTACATAACCTTGACAAGGGACTTTACGCGTCCATTACGGCATAACTGTAGCGTTATGAGTCAACGATACAGACAGTTAAAATACATGGCAAACAAGCCGAATATTCGGGGATATAGGGTTATCTTCAGTTGCTCTTTCAGAGATTGGAATTTTGAGATGATATTTTGCCGGCATTGCAGGACGCGTCAGAGATTGATGGGACTTCCGTGGACTTCAACCAGATACATTATTGACTTGAGCACAATTATATCATACTTGTCCGTTTATTTGTATAAATCGCTGGCGTTTGATACGGGTATCCGTCAGAATTTGGTGGATGAAGAATGGCTGATATCGTAGAAAGCTCCGGAAGCAAAACTCAGTTTTGCCTCAAATTGAAAATATTATTTAGATTTTGATCCGATTGAGAAGAAAAAAAAAAGTCAAATATAGAAACGATATGATGACCTTGTGTCTCATCCCTAAATCGCTTGGCTGATGGAAACAACTGTTACGTGACCAATATCGTGATTGAGGTACTTTTATTGTAAACTGTTTCCGTTACGCAAAACCAAAGTATAATACAATGGAGGAGGGGATCAAGATTAAAGTCGTCATTCTCATGTTTCATTTTAGTCCATAGTAAAAATTTTCCAAAATAAATAATTAGTGATTGGTATTAGTTTTTTATTATATAAATATTAAAGCATGTAATTGTTAGTTTTTGTTATATTACTATATTAAGGAAAGTAGTTATTAGTAATTTGTAAAATGAATTTATCTAGTAGTTTTTGATGTTAATGGAAAAATTAATTTTTAATAATATTGATTTTATTTATTTATTTTTTATGGGTATTTAAGCAGTTAAAATTACTCTGTTCTGTTGTTTTTTTTTGGGTATCTCCTCCAATCTCACGAAATTATTTTTAATATAATCTCCGTGGGTATGGTGATAACCAGTTTTCTTCATGTGTTGAGGTTAAGCTATCCTCATTGGAATTGAATCTTAACCAATGGTGAAAAATTCTTTGCTTTCCACCATTGGATGTAATCCCTTTGAACTGATAATATTAATTATTAATATGATATATAAATATTAAATAATTACATTATGGTTTAATATTTTCTTTATATCATAATTACTATTTCTATAATAAATGTTGACCAATAAAATTTACATTACTCTATAATAATGTTGATAAACAAAATTGCATTATTGTCAATTAGTGTATATTGATATATAACTAGCACAGTCACAATTACGTGGCAATAAGTTAGTGAACACAGTAATTTTTAAACACGATTAGGTAAATGTTAAAAAGTAAACATATAAACGAATGTCTTTGTAACAGCTCGGAAGTTAATGGATGAAATCAGAGCCATTCATTTATTGTGACGACTAATAATATTCTAGACATATTTAATCTAGTCCATTAAAAACGTATTAAAAACTAAAAACCTATTAAAAGTGCCCATTGTCAATAGGTATACGTCCTAATTATATATAATGATCCAATTATGAGGGATGTTTTCTTTCAAATTTCATTTTAATAAATTTGCAACTCAAATTATGTTGTAATGCTTTATTTTTAATCCATAAATTGAGAGTGTTATTTACTATTGACAAAGCTCACCATGCTTTTGTAGATAGTCCTCCATTCGTTTCTCTAAATTATCAATTTCTTCCTCGGTTAAAGAGAAATCTTTTTTCGATCGTACTCGTTGTTGTCTTTAGTCTGAACTTGAACCAAAGCATATTTTGGGACGCAATGATCATGTCTGAGTGCATATGGACAATAAAGTTTTATTTTTGTTGTTGTTTCCCATCATTATATAGACAGAAGCGATCCATGAAGATCTCGGTCCACCCAATCCAAGGATGTGTAGTCATATTTTTTTGGATCAACACATATGACGATCTCTCTTTGTTCTTTTGCTAGTTACAGGATAGAGTAAGAATCCCAAGTTAGAGGCCCAGAGCCTATATCACAAAAACAAAGATTGTTATCATCAAATTCAATATTTATCCTATACCTTCCTTTATCCAAGTTTTTCTCGGGCTCTAGTCAAGCCGTAGAAAGTTGTGCTTTCCCATTTTTCAAGAAACTGAAATTTTAAAGCTGAGGCTTTTAAATCTTGGATTAAAGTACTATCTAAATATCTTTCAACTAGTTCTCTAGTTATCATTTCTGTCATAAGCTTTCTTTCTTCTAGCCCAATTGCTTATAG
>SNQJ01S0086133.1:11951-22465 GCA_010110895.2 Picea sitchensis | reverse complement strand
TTCTCGTTTTTGAGATCTTGCTACTTGACACGCTGACAACAAGAATATATTCTAGCAGATCATTTTTTTCGTCGATCCTCTTTTCTGGATCATCTTTTCTTTTTTATGCTGAGAGCATGCAAAAGTCAAATTTGGGGAGTGTGTCTACCCCACAACTTGGTAGGGTGGAGTGAAGTAATTAAACGCACTAAATTCCGACGAAAAGTCATCATCAGACTCAATGTCATATGAAATCTCACTTGGATCACGAAAATGTATTTCTCCATCCGGGCGTTCATCAGGAGAACAGTAGTGGAGATCCCACCGCCCGAGCTCTAAATCTTTAGTGAATAAAGCCAAAAGTCAGGGATTTTTCTTCTTGTGGGGGAACTTGCTTTCCCAATGGCTTGTATTTTGACAATTAAATAAAACGATGTTTTTAGCAGAGGCTTGTCGTCTATGGGATTCATCTTTTCTTCTGATATTTATATTTCCTTATATACTTGGCTCTGTCAGGCTCCCATCTACATATGAATTTGTAAAATTTCTTCTTACCTTTCCCTTGTTTACAACTGCATCTGATATTTTGGTGGTCTCTTTTATAGGCTCCATAGCCCCACTCAGGCATATCTCTAACATCTCAACAAAGAGATGGGTTGAACATATGCTCTAATCGTTTGCAGTATTTGCTGACATGCTTTTCCAGGTAATGTTCCAGGATGACAGTTCTAATATGGAGATCAGCCATTTCTAGAGACTTACCTTGTGCATGTATATATTTGTCTTTAAAATATCGTTCGATTGCATCAGGAAAAGCTCCAGGGAAACTTTGAGTGTAGTATTTTATATAGGCTGCATCATCTATTTTTCCTGACTGTATTAGCAATTTCTGCATATAGAACAAATATTATTTATGAAGTGCAAGCTTGCATAACCTTAGCCTCATAAATAGGGATGCAAGATACTCTGCATCACTTCCAGGGTCTTCTCCATAGAATTTTCTTTAGCCTCATAAATAGGGTTGCAAGATACTCTACATCACTTCCAGGGTCTTCTCCATAGAATCTTCTTCCTAGTGCTTGTAGGATATCATGATGTGTTCTTGGGGAATTTAAGAACTCATATTTGGTTCCTTAGGAAACCATTTCCAACAAATGCCATGACAGGCATGTTAAACCTGTAACAATCATTCCAGCCATGTATTTGGGGGTAAGTGAATCATTAGATCCTTTCTTTCTAGTTAACCAATTTCTAAGAAGATCCAAGGAACTTTTTACTTCCTCAGGGCTTTGACATCCCAGATTTATTACTGGGTGTTTTAGCATTGTACTGAGTACTTTGTCAAGCTCGTTTGTTCCTATGGAGGAAGTACTTGCTCCTCGCATTTGATATGTCAATGGCATAGTTGTATCACTATTAAGTTCATATTTGATGGATAGAACCTGCAAATATCCATTCCTATGTTCTTGCTTCATACCCTTTGGCCTTGTCTTCATCACCTTAAATTCTTCTTGGACTTTCTCCATGAGGGCTTCTTAATACCCGAAATCTGATCCGCAATTCTATTTGCAAAATTAAAAAATGCAGCAACCGAATAGAGTGGCACACAAGAAATAAACGGTGCACAAATACAAATAAGTAGAGAATGAAAGAGCAAAAACACTAGAAGTGAGAAGTGAGTGACCATTCCTTGTATTTCAGCAAGAAGACACCATTTTTATCAGATTGAGAATTTGTTTTTCACAGCAACAAAAAGAGACTTGCTGCTTTTATTTATGAGTGACAATCGTTGTTTCACTTTTCACTAATTAACTGCCTCACATGAATAACATGATAATTATTTATAAGGAACTGACCTGCTCAGTTGGATTGGCGAGGGAAGTTTACAATAGAAACAACTATATGTCTTTATGCAGATGGACGCCCTCTCTGGTTGCCCAATTCCTCTCTGTTTAGATTCAAAAGAATCCCTGCTTCTGCCTACAAGTAAGGGAAATAATGTTGCAATGTTGTTGGAGACATCCACTTGGTCTGTGCAGGTGTTTAGCCCTTGCGACCAACAAGGTAGGAAACAATTTTTTGTTGGTGAGTGTTGCGAGTCTGATAATCTAGAATGGGCTTCTCGAGCAGAGGAGGATAAAAATCAGGGATATTTTCAATCAGATGATGTATCATAATGGTTTCCTCAGGGAGTGGTGGCTCGAATAGCTTGACATTGTTGACATTGAGTACATCGTGGATGTCGAGTTGTGGTGGAAAATCCAGGTGATAGACATTCTCGCAAACTATTTTAAGCATGGTGTATGGACAGTAGTTCAAAGGGTGGAGCTTATGATGTTGTCCTCAGAAGTGGTGCTTGTACTTGATGAAAGTCCATCCAAAGAAGGAATTATTTTCCTTCACCTACAACTTATGCTCATGAAACAATTCAAGAACTATGTGCACATGCTGTAAATGGTCTTTCTAAGAGTTACTGGAGATAAAAATATCATTCAAATAAATAATGACAAACTTACCTAGGTGTGACGTCCCCAACCACCAACAGGTCGGGCAACACCACTTCTTGGAAATCTCTCTTAGCTCTGATACCAATTTACGAATTGGTATGCATGCATATCTAATGCAAATTAACAGATAGAACAATATGTTCATGTCACTTATTCATGCGAAAATAATCATTAAAACATACAAACAACATATTCTAACAATACACACATCAATGCAGAAATAATTGTAAGCCTACACATACAACATATACGATATATCTGGGTATTAATCATCAATTCTAACACATGTACAATTACACAATATACAATCAATAAAGGTTTAGTATTTATCTTTCAATAGATGACCATCAACTACGTGCATAACTTCCACACACCTCCCAACTTTAGACCATACTGCTCATCATGCTCAGCAATGGGTCACCCCCGAGCTGGGACTAAACTCCACCCAAGGAAAATGAATCCTATACATAGGTCGAGGCTACAAGAAACTGCATCGTGCAATTGAAAGGATTCTCTCCAAGGAGCCTACTTACGTCCACTCCTCACAGACTCTCATTCCCCACATGCCTCTCCCACCCCGGGAATATGCACCTTCACTGTTCCACAGTCCATCGACTGCTCCACTTCCCTTCCATGGCTTCAGCAACAGGCCAAGTCAGGAATTCTCAGATCTTCGTAGCTGGTACTGGACTCCCTCCAAGAGAAATCACTTCCCAACAAACTCTCTCACTTGGAGAGAGTTTCTCACGGGCTTGGAACCAGGTTCTTCAACCATGGGCTTGAAAACCTGCCTCTTCAATCCACAACCACTAAAATAGGGTAAGGAAATGGGACGACTCAACAATTTGTAGAGGTTCACCATGGCAGAAATGACTATGGATGTGTACTTGTTTAGTGTGTGTGTGAACGACACAAGGGATGACCAACATGTTGAGGATGAACTCGTGGGAAACTAAATGGTCAAACTGGTTAGAATGTAGGTAGAGAGAAAGGAAAATGGTGAGAATGGTTAGCCTGCAGAGTCGTGAGAGAGTTGCAATGTTGAGAGAGAACTCCTCAGGAAGGTGGCTAGAATGGTTAGTGAACCCCAACAAATGTGAAACTTCCCACATAAATTTGCATGTGTCATGGGTGACACTTGGATCTCTAGGAGCACGCTCCTCTCCAGTTGGGTTTTGTTCCTCTCCTCAAAGGAACTTAGGGTAATTGGGTTTATTTTCCCAACTTTAGTACTTTTCAGGAATACATTATAATATTCCCTTCGGTTAAGCCCTCAAGCTTAGCCCATCTTTCTTAGACTCTCAGTCCCATTCCTTTCCCTACCTAGTGGAGCTTACTCCCCTATAAATATTTCTTCATGGTCGGTCTACACGCAACAATGTATTTTTTTGTTAATAATTTGCATAATTACATATACAAAAATTAGGCCCACTGAACTTAGCATCTAGGCTCTTTGGCCAAATAAACACATAAGCCTATGAGCTTATAATTACTTGGATCACCAACCTACAAACATCATTACATTTCACAGGGGCTCAACCTTAGGGTATTACAATCCCCTCCCATTATTTTGGCACTGTCCTCAGTGCAACTCATTTACATAATATGAGCAAGATTTTCAAAATCTTAAAAAAAATGCAGATAGTTTGCCCGCATAGCATCTTCATGCTCCCATGTTGCATCCTTAGGACCGTACCAGGTCCATTGAACCTTTACAATCCCTATGGCTCAATTTTGGGGCTGCTTTTT
Source organism: Picea sitchensis (assembly GCA_010110895.2). Taxonomy (NCBI): domain Eukaryota; kingdom Viridiplantae; phylum Streptophyta; class Pinopsida; order Pinales; family Pinaceae; genus Picea; species Picea sitchensis. The sequence goes on along the minus strand of SNQJ01S0086133.1, from coordinate 18,230 downwards.
TTTTCGGTCTAGTATACGCACCAGATGCCCCTGAAAAGTTCTTTCCTGCTCCACCTGAATCATATTCCAATCAATAACATGAATATCATCAGATACATATTTATTAAGAAATGACACATGAAATACATTATGTATAGACATGCATGCAGAAAATGAAAGCCTATATGCTACTGGTCCAATCCTCTCTAGTATCTCAAACAACCCACAATATCGAGATGCCAACTTTGAACAATTTCCCAACTTCAGAGAGATTATGTTGGCCTTCAGTCTCAGGAATACATTATCCCCTACTTTAAATTCATTGTGATTTATGTTCCTATCAACATAAATTTTCTTCCTGTCTTGGGCAACCTTCAAATTCTGCTTAATCTTCAACATTTGTTCTTCCATTTCCTTGAGAAACTCTAGCCCAACCACTTCCCTATCAGCTGGGTTGTCCCAACTTACTGCGATGTTTCACTTTCTGCCATAAAGTGCTTCAAATGGGCTCATCTTCAATGATGCTTGATACCCATTGTTGTAAGGAAATTCTACCAAGTGTAGATAATCTTCCCATTTAGATGGTTTGTTCATCACATACATCCTTAGCATATCTTCTATTACTTGGTTCAACCTCTCTGTCTACCCATAAAACTCAAGATGATAAGCAATGTTGAATTTCAGATTTGTTATGAACCCTTTGAGTAACCCCTTCCAGAATTTTGATGTAAACTTTGGGTCTCTGTCAAACACAATTGTCTTGGGTATGCCATGCAAGCATGCTGCTTCCCTGATATAAATATCATCAACCTTAGTTTCCTTATGATTAGTCTTCATAGGAATGAAATGGACATCTTTAGTAAGATTGTCCACTACTACCATGATTGCATCATGTTGTTTGTTTCTTCCTGGAAATCATGTGATGAAATCCATTGTCACAACTTCCCATTTCTACGTAGGGATGGTTAATGGTTGTAGTAACCTAGCTAGGTGTCTATTCTCATCCTTGACCCTTTGAACTTCTAATCATTTAGCTATGTATTGAACAATCTCCCTCTTCATTCCGGGCCAATAATATTGGCTCTTGACTGTCGAAACTGTGTTCTGATATCCTAGGTGTCCTGCATAAGGCACGTTATGCATCTCTTCTAAAATTGCACTCCTAAATTCCCTAGAATATGGTACATAAACTATGTATTTTTATAAGAGAATTCCATCAATTCCTAATTCATAATGTTCAGTTTTCTGCTGCATTTTACCTTGTTGCAATTTTGTTACCAATTCCATGTACTGCAAATTTGCTTTTTCCAATTCAGAAATTATGCCTTTAAGTTTCGTTTGATACATGCTAATGGTTGTAGCATGTAGTTCGTGCACTCTCCTACTGAGTGCGTCATCCACTTTGTTCTCCTTTTCTTTGATGTGCTCAATATCAAATTCATACTCAGAGAGGAATTCCAACCATCTACTCTTTCTAGCATTCAAAGTAGGCTGATTAAACAATATTTCAGACCGTTATGGTCTTTCCTTAGCTCAAACCTCCTTCCCATGAGGTAGTGCCTCCACTTATTCAAAGCATGCACTATGTATGCCAATTCCAAATCATGGGTGGCATAGAGAATTTCATTCCCTTTCAATTTTCTGGACTCAAAACATATCACAAACCCATTATGTCTAAGGAATCCACCAAGTCCTTCTTTTCATGCATCTGTGCAAACAACAAAATATTTAATCAGATATGCGATCTTCAGAATTGGAGCACTCGTTAAAAACTGCTTCAATTCCCGGAAACTCTTTTCACAATCTTCTATCCATTGAAGCTTCTTCTTCTTCCTTTGCAAGGAAGTGATGGGGTGAGATATTCTTGAAAACCATGCAATGAACTTTCTATAGTAGCCATCTAGACCCTTGAAGGATCTGAATTCTGTCACATTCTTTGGTGTTGTCCACCCTTTAATGCCTTCTATCTTTTCAGGGTCCACTACTATCCCATCCTTTGAAATGATATGGCCCTATTGATATTATGGTAGTTGAGGGAGGTATTTACCTCCACGTGTAAACCTGACGAGAATAGAATATTTCGAGAAGCAAGAAGAAACCCTAATTAGTTGGCTAATAACTCTAGAAGACAAGTTGGCTGAAGAGGATAATTTGTATTAGGTTATTAGCTTCCAAGAGAAGAAGTAGGCTAAAGGAAATATTATATACTAAGTAAATAGGCACCCAGAATGAGAAGTCGGCCCAGGCAGTTTGCCAGTTTTACTATAAATATAGGAGGCCAATCTTCATTCTGGCAGGGATTCTCAAAACTGTAGAAGCAACACTTGTGTGCACTGCAGTTAGCCATTTTGTGCACAAATTTGGAGGAGAGCCGCCATTGCAGTTGCTGCAGCTAGCAGATTTTGGTTTTGGCCTAGACTCTCTCTTGTTTATGATTTGGACTCTCTGATCAACTCTTGTTACTCTTTTTTGGTGCGCTATTCTTGGAGAGAGGCCCGCTATCTTGTTTGGCTACCTAGCCTATGGTTTTCTTCCAGAATGATTCTCTGTCAAGGTTAAGGTGCTCGAGGGTGGATTAGGCCTATGGTTGGGTGACAATAGTGACATTTTCTATGGTTAAACGAGCACATCCATAATATTCTAACAGGTTATGGGCCCACACCTCCTTCATTCAGTCTAACCACTGGAAGGGAACATAGCCATAAGGATACTAAGATTTTTGAAGAACTGTTTCTAGGGTTTCTAGCAAAAGAAGTTACCAAATCATTACCGCTAAGGTTACTAGCAGGTGTAGTTGCCAAAACCCTAATCCTCTCGTTGAGGAACCTTAAGTGAAGGGATTGACCAAATTTACGGATAGACTAGTGCACCCTAGCCTAGCACATGTCTTGGTACTCTCAGCCAGCTAATATGTCAAGTTTGAGTTTTTGGCCAAATCTAGGGTTGACCAAGTCAAAGAAACCATGACTGACTATATGAAGTCAGAAAACAAGTTAGATGGGGCTTCTAACTTCAAAGCATGAAAGACAAAGATTTATCTCATCCTTTCCAAGAATAAAGTGTTGGATATTATGGAAGGAAAGATCGTGGAACCAGAGTTTGAAGAAGGAAAAGAGAAGGAACCTCATAACGTTGCAGTTTTGAAGAAGTTCAAAGACAATGACATCAATGCCATGACTATCATAGTGGATTCTATAAAAGACCACTTGATACCCTACATTTTCCATCTTGAATCATCCAAGAAGATGTACGATGCCCTAACAAACCTCTTCTTAGTCAGAAACATTGAACAAGTAATGAGTCTGAAGAATGAGATTCGTGACATGAAGATGAATGATGATGAAATCATAACATCATACTTTGTGAGAATATCTCAGTTAAGGGATAAACTACAAGCTATTGAAGAAATCATTTCAGAGAAGGAACTGGTAAACATAGTACTCAATGGTCTTCCCAAGACACGGGATGCATTTTCCATAAGCATGAACACAAGGAAGGAGTATCCTGCATTTGAAGAACTTTGGACTTGTTGTGCACAAGAATAATCAAGGATCAATGCAAAAGAGAAACCCCAAAAGAAGTACGATGGTCAAGCCTTCACAACAAGGTTCAAATATTTCAGGAATAAAAATAAGTTTGGCTCCAGGAAGAAACCAAATCAAGAGAAATATATGTCAAGAATACATTGCTTCAATTGTCGAAAGTATGGTCACTACAAGAATCATTGTCCTGAGTTAAAGAAAATGAAGGAAACACATGAAGAATTAGTTGTCGAAGAAAGGGAACCCTCAAAGAAAGCCAAGTAGGATAAAACAAACTTCTTCTTCTAATACAAGGTAACAATACTATTCATAGTTCTTGTATATACCATGTTTTCTGTACATATATTCCATATCTATTTCCTAGAAGATAATATGTTCCAAAAGAAACTATACCTATGGAAGAACAACAAGATAAGGATTGTTATCAATATGACTACAAGTCAGACAATACATATGAAAGGATGAAGTACTTCAACAACCCCTGGTAACAATTCATGTGGAAGTTATTACATAAGTAACAACTGCAAGATAAGCTGAAATCATAATCATTCTTGAAGAAACCTAGAAGAAGTAAAGACAGAAACAAGTCAAAAATCAAGAGGAAATTAGAGAAAGACTTATGACACTTTGCAAAAGGAAATAAGGATGTAGACGGAAGCGTGGACCCTGTTAGATGGAGGGAGCTGATTATATATATTTCCAAAAGAAGAGAATGCATTCATACATGAAGCAAGTATTAGGAGGGAGATAATCCTTTGATCCATTGAAGATGATGTAGTATATATCCATGGTAGCAGCCATGAAAAACAATATGTGTTAAGTTTTACATTAGAAGAATCCTTCTTCGAAAAGAAGCCTTAAAGTATCCCTGGTTGTCCATCCACATCCATGATCCTATCATGAAAGAATGAAGTGGAATATTCAGGGCATGTAATCTATAGAAAACTCCATGGACCCAAGAGATAAAGAGAAACATCAGGAAGAACAAGAAGATTCCGATAAAGAAAGAAAATCCAGAACAACCAGTCATTGTATCAAGAACCACAATAATACCACCCTGATATGAACTCACTAAAATCAATCAAGAAGAGGAACTAAAAGTTGTGATGAAGAACAATGTATGGAATACTTATGAATGAAAGAATTGCGAGATCCAAAACTAGAGGTTCTCCCATATGGGGGGAGAAGACTATGATGATTGTTTGTTCCAGTAAACCAAACATACCTTTACATGAGCCATTATATTAGCTGCAATATCCATGGTTTGGATTTTACATCATATGAATGCAAAGACTATTCTCCAAAATAATTGAACAAAGAATGTATGTAGAACAACCTCAAGTCTTTGAGGTATACCAGGGAGAGACCTTTGTATGCAGATGGAAGAAGACAACTTGGTGGAGAACCTCTAATGCACAACAGAAGTGTGGTGAAAAACCTTCTATAACATAGATATTTTATCAGAATGGTTACTCAGAATTCAAGGATGATGGATTGCCAATCCATGACAAAGCTCTCATGATGGCAGAATAAGTACCACTTGGATATGTTCCAGTTTGACCCTTTCCACGATGCTATGAGCTAGCAGGAAACAAAAGGTGAATCCAACAATGATATACTATAATGGTCAGAGATATATGAAGCCTTCAGAGAAAACCAATGTTCCAGAAAGACCAAAATACATTGAGATCAAGCATTACATTCTTCGTGATGAAGTCCAGAAAAGAGAAAGTGGTTCTCCAATATATATATCCACAGATGAGCAAATAAGCAGATATTTTGGTAAATCCTATGTCCAAAATGAAAGATTTTGCATACTCAAGATGGAGCTCGTGGAGACGAATTCCTTATTGAAAAAGGAAGAGATGACTCCCAGGTTGGGAGGGAGTACTAATGTGTTATTGATTTATGGACATCAATTTTTCAGTTCGAAAAATGGTCCAGTATGATAAATTCCTTTTCAGTTTGGAAAGTGGTTTGAGATTTACGATGGACAATCATTTTCCAGTTTGAAAAATGGTCCAAATCGAACAGTAATTTTCGTAATCAAAATGGTTTGATGGATTGTTGATGTAACATAAACAACGATTCCCCTTGTGGTTAACATGGGGAATGGTCTAGGATGGTCTCTCTTCTTGACAGTCACTTCCAGTAGTTGTCACGAAGACTGGTCCGCCTCATTGGACAATAATTCTTTCGAAGCTCACAGTTGTGAGCCGTTTCGAGGAATGGTCCATTTTGGAGGTTGGTGCAGGACAATCATTTCCTTAGGAAATGTTCCAGACAGTCATTCCCTAGGGTAGATTTATTCTCTCCATGTTTCACTTTGTTTAATGCTGGAGGAATGGCCCAGATAGGTGAATGGTCTAGGTTCAACAATCATGGACATGCATTCCCTAGGGAAGATTGATTCTCTCAAGGGCACTTTGTTTAGTGCCAGAGGAATGGACCGAATAGGTGAATGGTCTAGGCTCAGAAATCGGGACAATTATTCTTCCTTTCTTGAGAAGAATAGTCCTAATAGCTCATCATTGATGTTTTACCCTTTGAGGGAAGATGTTCTTCCAGATCTCACAGATGTGAGTGGAAGAATGGCCCAAACGATTCAGTTTATATCATAACAATGTTTTATGTGAAGATTGATGATATGATCGTTATGGAGACTGTATGTCTCCGAAAAATAGATGTATACTACTGTGGTGGATGTGTTCCACTGATTGTGACTATATGTCACTGAACAAGTATCTGTGTGCTACTT
>SNQJ01S0086132.1:5637-43188 GCA_010110895.2 Picea sitchensis | reverse complement strand
AGAGAAATGATGAAGGTTACTCAAAAGGCAAACACACATATAAAGGCAAAAGAACTACAAAGAAAGTTTTCAAGAAATTCTTATGCACCAAAGAAGACATCTCATCATCAGATGAAGATGAAGTCAATGGAAGTGAGACAAGAAGAGTTATAATCATGGAAGTAAAAGAATCTGACAAAGAAGACTCTGAAGAAGAATATGAAGAAGTCGAAGAAGAATATGAAGAAGTCGAAGAAGAAATTTAAGAAGCATAAATTGACTATCGAGAAGAATTAATGTGTGCCATAGAAGTTATCAGAAGAGAAAAGAAGAAAAAAAAACTACAAGAAAAACTAGACAAGAAAAAGGATACTCGAGAACTAGAACAAATGATCACAAAATTGAAGGTTCAAATAGACGAAGATAAAAGAATTGATGAAGCACTCAAAGAAAATCTAGAAGAAAAGGACATGATCATTGGATACTTGGAAGCAGAGATTGTCGCACTAAGAAAGGATATTCAAAAAACAAATATGCAGAATAGCTCAAAAGTTCTGGATGACATTATCAGTAGTAAAAAATCTCATCTTGACAAGTCTAGACTTGGATACAATCAGATAGAAAATGGATCAATCTCCAAAACAACGGAGCAAGAAACATATCCAAAAATTTATGTAGAAACAATCAAAGGGGATAGGAAGATATACAAGGAAGATTATAGGGATAGACCTCCATCAAGAAGATTCAAATTTCAGAATCAACAACAGATAGATAGGCCTCAAGAAGAAGGATTCATAAGAGAACCTCATTTCAGAAGATCTTCAACTCCCAGGTATCAAACTATATTTTTTTGGTTTATGTTATGCATGTAATAATTTTGGACATAAAGTTGTGAATTGCAGAGCTAACAATGGGAACAATAACAACTTTGAGAGTCATACACAAAGGGGTTATTCAAGAAGAACTAGTGAAACACAGAGAAGAAGTTACACAGGTTTGAATCTTTGAGCACTGAAGTAGAATGTTACAAATGTAACAATTTTGGACACGTGGGCAAAGATTTCAGAATGACTGTCCTTCCTAAAGAACCTCAACAGAATAACAATAGTTATAGACAAGAACCCCAGAAAATGACATGGATCAGAAAGCAAGATCAGTATAGTAATGAAGAATGCACAATTTCTCTAACAACTAAGCAGAAGAAATGTGGTTGGTATGTTAACAGTGGATGTTCAAAACACATGATAGGTGATAGAGACAATTTTCTTACATTATGAAAGGAAAGAGATGGATCAGTCTCCTTCAGAAATGATGATTCAGCCAAAATCATTGGAAAAGGCACAATCTAAATTGGGAACAAGAATGAAAAGGCAGAAAATGTTCTACTAGTAGAAGATATGAAACACAATCTTCTAAGTGTGATTCAAATGTGTGACCAAGGTCATAAATTTACTTTTGATTCACAAAAGTGTGAGATAAGAAAATAAGGTTCAGGGAAATTGGTCGCTACAACTGCAAGAACTTCAAGCAACATATATATGTTAAGTGAAATTGGAAATGAGCAGTGTTGTCTAGGAAAGGAAGATGAAAGTTGGCTATGGCACAGAAGAATGGGGAACATACATTTTGATAACCTTGTCAAATTCATCAAAAGAGAAGGAGTCAGAGAAATTCCCCCGATCACGAAACCAACCAACACTTTATGCAAGCATTGTCAACAAGGAAAGAAAACAAAGACCAGGTTTAAATCAAATGAATATTCAACAACAAGACCGCTGGAAATTGTGCATATTGATCTAGTTGGACCAACTAAAACAAAGGGCTTAAAAGGTGAGAAATACTTCATGTTATTAGTTGATGATTATACAAGAATGACTGCAGTTTTTTTTCTCAAGAATAAGTCAAAATCTTTTGAAAACTTCAAGATCTACAAGGAAATGGTTGAAAATGAAATGGATTCAAAAATCAAATGCTTGAGATATGATAATGGAGGAGAGTTCACCTCAAAGGAATTTATGGACTACTACAACAATCATGGAATAAAAAGGCAATTATCCGTTGTTAGGACACCTCAATATAATGGAGTTATTGAAAGAAAGAACAAGACAGTACAGTAAATGGCTCGATTAATGTTAATGGATTCAAAATTGACAGATATGTTTTGGACACAGGAAGTGCATACAACAGTTCACATTCAAAACATATTAATTCTCAAAAACAATACTGACAAAACTCCTTACGAACTATGGAAAGGAAGACCAACAAATGTAAAGCAGTTCATAGTTTTTGGAAGCAAATGTTATATCAAAAGAAAATATGGTGGAATGAGAAATTTTGACTCTAGTGTGGACAAAGGAATACTTGTTGGTTACGCAAGTACAAGGAAAGCATACAAGTGTTACAATATAAGATTGAACAAATTTGTGGAAAACATCAACGTAACAATTGATGAAATAGGCAGACCAGAATCAAAGGAAGAAAATGAATCACTGAAACATCCCTTAGAAGAAGAAGAAGAAAAAAAAAAAAAGTAGAAGAGGAAGATGAAGAGAATCCGACAGAAGTAGAAGAGAAAGTTCAGCAAGTGTCTCCAAAGACACCCAGTAAACGAGTACAGAAGAATTATCCTTCATATCAGATTATCGAAAACAAAGATGCAGGAGTTGAGACTAGAAGAAGAATCCATTCACCAAAACAAACACACCTAGCACTCTTATATACAATTGAACCAAACTATTTTCAATAAGCCAGTAAGGATGAATTTTGGAATAAGGCCATGGATGAAGAATTGGATCAAATAGAGAAAAATGACACTTGGGAACTGGTTCCAAGACCAAATAATAAGAATGTGATCGGCGCAAAGTGGGTCTTCAGGAATTAATTTGAATGAAGATGGACAGGTTACAAGGAACAAAGATAGATTGGTATGTAAAGAATATGCACAGGTTGAAGGAATTGACTTTGAAGAGACATTTGCCCCAGTTGCCAGAATGGAACCAATCCATTTTATTTTAGATTATGCATGCTCCAAAAATATTAAAATGTATCAAATGGACGTAAAATCAGATTTTCTGAATGGGGAACTTGAAGAAAAAGTCTACATTGAAGAACCAGAAGGATTTCAGTTGTCAGAAAACGCGGATTATGTGTGTAAATTAAAGAAGGCCTTGTATGGTCTAAAATGGGCTCCTAAAGCATGGTACTCTAGACTGGATAAGTATCTGCAGCAAGCAGGGTTTAGAAAATGAAGTGCAAACAACAACCTCTACATCAAGGTAAGTCAAGATAATATTTTATTAATTGAAGTTTATGTTTATGATATTATTTTTGGTAGTGATGATGACAGGTTAAGTTAGAATTTTTCAAAAGATATGCAGAATGAATTTGAAATGTCGTTACTTGGAGAACTAACATTCTTTTTGGGACTTCATATATGCCAAAGAAACCAAGGAATTTTTATTTCTCAAACCATGTATATCAGAGAAATGCTAAAAAGGTTTGGTATGGAATATTGTAAACCAGTAATCACTCCCATGCAAACCAGTTGCAAGTTGATCAAAGATGATGATTCGAAGTCTACAAATCAAAGGAAATATAGTTCAATGATTGGCAGCCTACTATATGTGACAACATCCAAACCAGATGTAATTCAGGAAATTGGATAGGTGGCACGATTTCAAGAAGCACCAAAGGAATCACATGTATTAGCAGTGAAGAGGATTTTCAGATATCTCAAAGGAGCGAAGAGTTTGGATTATGGTATCCAAGGAAAGGATATATCACTTATTGCCTAGATGCAGATTAGGCGGGTTGTATTGATGACCAACAAAGCACCGGTGGAGCAACATTCTACCCAGGTGAGTGTTTAGTATCATGGCTAAAGAAACAATCATCAATATCCCTTATCTACAGTAGAGGCTGAGTACATCACGGGGAGCAGCATGTTGTACGCGGGTTCTTTGGATGAAACAAAACTCTAACAGATATATAGGTTGAGTATGATTATCCCATTCCAATCTATTTTGATAATAAAAAGAATAGCGATATCTCAAAGAAATCGGTGATGCACTCCAACACGATCGCACATTTCAATCAAGTATCACTTTTACGGGGAGCGGTTTAAAAGAACATCAAAGTTGAGTATGTGGGAACAAAATAAAAAGTGGCCCAGGCATATTTACAAAACCACTTCCATCACGAATCCTTTGAGTATCTTCGCCCGAGACTTCGAGTTATTTCTACTCCAAAATGAATTCTTTTGAATGCTTATCTTATATTTCTTAGATGTACGCGAGGAAGCAACTTATGAAGGCCAGTTCATTCCGGTATCACGAGGATGGAAAGATATCTTTAACATTGATGAAAGGGAGATATTTATCCCGGATCACGGAGGGATAGAGGCATGGTTCGGAGACATGAGTGATATGATTTCAATAATTCATCAGAGTGTTGACATGATACCAAGGGGATATTGTTGATTAAGGTTGGTTGTGCATTGATGTCAACCCTTGAAGAAGAAATTTATGCTTAACCTGAGGTTGGGTAATGGACCAAGATTGTTTGATGTAAATAATCCTCTTTATTGTCTTCTCATGGTTGATAATAACTAGAAATAGATGAACTCCAAAGTGTCCCCATATGGGTGAAATCCCTCATGGGAAGGCAGCTTTGTGGATTGGGTTATCCTAAAATTATGGTTAGATAACCCATGATTATTTATTGAATGGCAGATTAAGTTTAGTGAATTTTTTATTGCAACTATCCTATATGGATAGTTCTTTTCATACTATTTACGGTGGTATGTGGGCGATCACATAACTCCTCACGGTTAGAGAGTTATGGCCATGAGAGGATGGAGAACCAGGTTTGGGTAATGGACCCAAATTTGTTTGATGGATAATGGTATGTGTTTTTGGTATATTTTCAAGTAATACTATTATATATGGATGGTACATGTCATTCCATTTATGGTGGTATGTGTAACATCATAACTCCTCAGTTTGAGAGTTATGGCCTTCACGAAGTTGGAGGACCCTTTATGTCATCTAGAAGCCAAAAGGTCAAAGTAGTCAAAGTGGTTTAAGATATTTTAGAAGGGTAAATAATAAAGTGAATTGGTGAGTGTACTATAATTCAAAGTGAATACAAAATAAAATTATTTAAATAATAGAATTTAATGGAGAATTAGAGTGGGTTAACCTAAAATAAGGAAGTGGGCAAGAGAAGTGACCTAGAGATGTTTTAAGGAAGCTACTTGAAGAGTATAAATAAGAATAGAAGCTCTCTAATTTTATATACCTTGATCATATTAGATACCTATGGGTGTTTGTAAGGTAAAAAATTATGTATCTAAGCAATTTAGGGGAAGGTGAAGAAGAAGGTCGAATTCAAGGAAGGATAAAATTCTTTTGATGATGCTTTCTAAGGTATTTTATTCACAGATCATCTCACCATCTTCCTTAATGCTTTCTAGAATGATTGGTGGGTAAATTGCTACTCCATTGAAGTATATCAATTATCCATGTTAAACCTATCATCTTATTGGGTTGTTGTATTTTTTATTTACACTCAGTGAAAAGAAATAGGGTTTGTGGCTAGTCTTGAAACTAGTCAAAACATGTGTTTAGGGTAAAAAAACGTCATGATACCATAAAGTATAAAAATTAAGTAAGACAAAACAATTTGGTTATATTACAGTATTTGAGTATTCTTTGTAATATTTTTTGATCTATTCAACAAATATTCTATGTGGGGCCTCCTCTACAAAGGTGCGGCTCTCTATAGAATAAGCCGAGTCGATAAAGGTATGTCATTTTGCTATAAATACTTTTATGAGAGGGTCCAAGTACTGACACCTGGAGGTGCATAAAACCTGTGAAGAACATTGTGTATCATTTTATACATTTATTCATTATAGATTTCCAAAGTTATGATTATTTCAAGTTAGGATTGATGACTAATCCAAAACTATTCAATGTGAGATTAAAGAAAAGTTTGATGTAAATGCTAGTCTCTTGTTGTTTAAAAAGTTAAGGAAGGTTTGCGGTATGTGATCATATACAGGTCTATTAGGTTATAGAATATGGTTGAGTAGAAATTATTAGGGTATTTTGTTTGAGGTACAAGTTGGGTACATGGTTGGGAGAAGTAGTTGAGTAAGAGTTTGAAAGCACATACATGAGGTGTATAGTTGATGATGTGGTTGTGATAGGTCATAGTTGATGAGTAGTTGAAACATGATTGGTACATGCCAGTACATGTGGTTGGTTTCCTTGTTTATAGATGGTTTTGGTGCACATGGTTGATGTATTTGTTTATTGTACATGTTGATTACAAGTTGAGGAGTCTGAGGTTGATGCATGGTTGATGCATGGTTAGGGTTTATTGGTACAGGGTTTGTAATATATCTCACAGTGGTAGTGTGACGATGGTTCCATCATTATAATTCTACTTTAGGTCAGTTGGATAGGGCAATGAATGGTGGTTGTAGCTAGAGAACATAGGGGGTCCCTTAATCCCTCCCCTTCGATTGTGGCAGAAGGTGGGGAGTTGGAGCTTCCCTCGGGTTCAGCCCTAAGAAACTAGGGGGTTGGATCCTCCTTCCAGTTGCAACTAGAAAACAAAGAATTTGGTGCTTCTAATGAATGTAATTCTTCGGACATATAATAAAAAGCATTTTGTGGTTTTCTCTCGGTTGGGTTTCCGTAAAAGCTTGTTGGTGTACTATGTATGTGTGTGATTGTTCATTTCTTATTTCTCATTATTGGATAATAATTCATTGATATAACACTTGGATTGTTGAAGAAAAGTATTATAATTACGTTATTCTTGATTCACCCCTCTCTTAGTAATCCAAACTTGACCCATGCTTGACCAGCACCTGCAATGGGGATAAGGTGTTGACACGCTAACTATTCAACAGAATTCCTGAATGTGCGGGATGTGCATGAGTGTTGGGTTTGGGCACAGGAACTCCTAGAAGCCAGGTTCAGTCATTCTAGGTGCATTTTTTGGAGGATTAGAGACAACAAAGAATTGTGAAAACTTCCAAGAAGTGATTCCCTCGGTTCTTGTCGAAACCAGGTGCAGGAAGAGCGCAACTAGGGGTTTTTTGACATTTTGATCCATTTAAGCCAAATATTTCTCATTTTGAGCATTGTAAGGCACTAATTTTGACACTTTGAGCATTAATGAAAATGATGTATCGGAGGATGGACGGAGATGTAGCCCATAAGAGGGTGAACTCCTTTATCATTTTGTGTTAATGTGTGTATGTTGATGGTTTTTTATGACTATTTATGATGCTCGTGATTAAGTAAAAATTCATTCATTTTTATGTGTTAGTAACTTCATCCTATTACCAAGCACATACAAATTTCACTTGCAATTTTAAAGAGACTCAAGCCTTTCATTTCGGATCAAGTTGGTATTAGAGCATAGGTTTTGAAGGTTTGATAGTTTTCAAGTGTTTGTTTTCTGATGCCCACAAGGTTCAAACTCACAAGAGGAGAAGGTCAACTAGGAGAACTAAACAATCACCTCAAGCTTCAAGGAGATATTCACCAAGTATGGCTCATGAGGAGATTCAGAAACTCTTACTTGAGAGGATGAAACTTTGGAAAGGATTTCTATGATATGATAGAGGTGGTGAAAGTTTATTTGAAGAAATAAATGCAAGGTTACAAGGTGAAATCTCAAACCCTCCAAGGGGTAATGGAGATAGTGGTGATAAAAATTCAAAGGGAAATGGAGAGGAATGGGTGATACTCCACCTCCTTCACCTCCATCTTCCCACCTCTTCTACCATTTCACAACCACCTCAAAATTCTCCAAAATAACATGGTAAGAATTCACTCTGAACTCATTTTCTTAAGATTGATATTATGTTTGAATTGTCTATGTACAATAGAGAGGTAAATGTTGAAATTGTATAATTAAATTCATCAGATTGAAAGAGTGTATTGTGGGATACAAATAATTTAAATATGATGAAACTAAGATTCAACTTTCTTTTCTTAGATTGGAAAGTGTAGCACTCATTTGGTGGGGAAGCCAAGACTCAAAGGACATGAAGAAACATGGTAAAGGTTTTATCCTCTTGGAATGATTTTGTGTTGCACTTAAAGACAATTTTATCCATTAGCATGCATGCATAAAGCTATTATGGATTGGAAAAACTTTAGACAAGTTAAAGGGAAAAGTGTTCAAGCTACACTCAAAATTTAGAAGAGAGATTTGATTTTGGGTATAGATTTATCTTCTCGAGAAACTTACTCAAATATATTGGAGGATTACATAGCTACTTGGGGCACACAATTATATGTTTAACCCTAAAATTCTAGATGAAGTTTGTGTATGGGAAACTCATTTAGAAGCAAGAAGAAGGAATAAACCTCAAGAGGGCAGCAAATAAGAAGCCTTTTAGCTGTGGAGACAAAGGAAAGAATAATTTAAAATGGAAGAAAAATGCTTGGGTCAAGAAAGAGGGAAAGAAACTCACATGTAAACAATTTTCAAAATATGGCCATGATGAGACCATTGTTGGAAACTTCATCCTGAAAAGAGACCAAACTGGTTCATCCATAGGGAAACCACAGACTACTGGAACTACACATCATGATTTAGGTTTTGATTCAGTTGATAAAAAACATTACAACCACGGGTTTTCAAGGTAAGGATTCTATTGCAAGTATTATTTATTCAAGTAGTAGTAGCCTCAATGAAACTCAACATGAAAAGAAAGAATAGAGATTTTCCACATAGGTTTATTTCAAAGCATACCAAGATAGATACAATTTTTATATTGGATCTCAAGCAAAACAAATATCACAGAGATGACTTTCAAAAGTAAAATTGGAAACTACTCCAGATCCCAAACCATACCCTCTAGGATGGATGTGTGACAATGCCAAATTGCATGTGGAAAGAAGATGTAAACTTAGATTTTCCATCCTTGCAAACTATATAGATGAGGTAAAGCTTGATGTTGTCCAAGTGGATATATGTGGTATTGTGTTGGCAAGCCCATACTTATATGATAGATGGGAGATCATCCTCTCATCATCATGAGGAACAAGTATCATTTGTTTAAAAATGGAGTTGGTTACATTGTTAGAACACATACAAATAAGTTGAATTTGTCACTTTTAAATGTTGGACAAATGAAGAGAGATTAGTCAATGCTAATAAAATTTTGTCCTCTTGATGATCAAACCCAAGACAATGTTGAAAAAAAAGTTTCCAAGGTTGTGATGCAAATTTGAAGTCTGATTTATATGAGGATGTTAACCAATATGATGAGATGTTTGAGGATAAAGGATTTCTTCCAAAAAGGGTTATCCAACATGAGATGCAATTACAGCAAGATTGTCCTCTTCCAAAAAATGGTATGTACATGATGTCAGTCATGAAGAATGATAAAATTAAAAAACAATCAAGAGTTGCTTCACAAAGGGAATTAGATCATGCCAAAGAACATCACCATGGATCACCAATTGTTTTAGTGCCAAGGAAAGATGAATTTTATGGCACATGTGTGTAGATTACAGGGCCTTGACCAAGATTGTGGCAAAGAATTGTTATCCTCTTAGAGTTGATGATATTCTTGATCAATTGAAAGATGTTAAGTATTTTACTAATTGAAGTGGATATCATCAAATTAGGATTATTGAAGGAGACACTTGGAACAGAGATTTCAAACAAAGCAAGGTTTGTTTGAGAGGATGGTAATGCAGTTGGACTTTGTAACGCTCCTACTACATTCATGAATGATGTTTTAAGTCCTTTTCTTGATGATTGTATGATTGTCTACTTGGATGACATTTTGATATTTAGAAAATATTGTGAAGAGAATGGTATTCATGTAAATCAAGTTTTGGATGTCTTAAAGAAAGAAAAATGTGTTTTGAAGATGTCTAAATGTGAGTTTGGAAAGACCTCACTTGTTTACTTAGGGCATATTTTTGGAGGAGGAGAAACAAAATTGATCCTTCCAAGGTAAAATTCACTTATGATTGGTCCAAGCCCATGTATGATAGAGGTAAGAATATTTTTTGGAGCAACCCAATATTGGATAAAGTTTATTTCTAACTTCTCTTCAATTCTGACTCCATTACATGTAGTGAAAAACATCAAGCAAGTTTTTCAATGTGGGAGAAAGAAACAAAAATTGATACATTGGAAGGAGAAGTGTAACATCACTCACAGGCCTTGAGAAAACTTATTATTTGGGGACACTTGCTAGCATGAAGTGATACGGACTACGATGTTAAAACATTTATACTTGATTATGATGTGTTATGATATATGACATGATGTTTTACTATTTGATGTAGGCGAGGTTCTATTATTTCAGTTTTGTGAGTATGCGAGGTTTTGGACCTTGAGGATTCAAAGGCATCGTCTTAACCTGAGACTCCGGTTAGGTGAGGTGTGCTATTTAGGTTGATTTATTCTTGTGATATTTCATTGATTTGATGATTTAGCGTTGACATGTTCTAACACGATTGTCGATGATGCAAGTTGACGATAGCTTGTCGACCCGGACTCCATATATGAGTAAAGGGGCCACACGATTTCCGAGAGGTTGAGGGAGAGGTGGGCGGCAGCCTCCGCCTACAACACTCCGCCATGGCACCGAGAGCGTAGGTTAACAACTACCTAGTTTGAGAGGATCAGCGTCTGCGTGAGAAAAGCTGTAGTGATCGCTCACGATGATTCTAAGGGAGGTCATAATAAAGTGAGGGCCTTATTCCTTAGACCATAGTCTCCCACAAGTTCCACTGGCGGAGTGTTGACTCCGAGGGGTTATAGATGTCTACCAATCAGTCAAGTTGAGTGCGCACCCTTGGAGCGTGGTGCATCCTGAAGAGCGTCGCACAAAGAAACACAAAGCGAGTGGCACCTTGGAGCGTGGTGCATCATGAAAACGTCGGCGCCAAAGGGAAACTGAAGCAGTGGCACCCTTGGAGCATGTGGTGCGTCACGAAAGGGCATGTTGCATTGAGGTGGATGAAGGAAACAAACCTAAATAGCCCTAAGACAATAGTACCTTAATAAAATTCTTAAAATGACACCCCTAAACAAATAGTCGTCAGTTCAAAATCTAAACCTAAGTAAAAAAAAAACTTCTCTAAGTTAAAATTTTCATTTTAACCTTAAGGAAAAAGGCCTAAATCTAACTCTAAAAGGAGCCTAACCCTAGCGTCATTAAAATAATTAAAAAACATCATTATGAGATTTGGGCGCAGAGTTAATACCTCGATGCGGTGCAAGGAGAATACAATTTTTAGAACGTGCTTGAGCTCTAGTTCTTGGATTTGTTAGCGTTAACTTCATCCAACTATACAACCAATATATCAGCGGATACAAGATTTCATAATCTTTTTCAACCATTTAACTTTTAATGAACTCATAACCTTCATTCAAATTGAAACATAACTTTTCTTAAAATAAAATATACATAAGTACGGTTTAGTTAACTTCGGACAATAAATTTACTCCTTATTTAGCATAACCCTACATTAGAGTTCATTAACATATTGAAAGCATAACATATGACATAATGGTTTTCAAGAAATTAAACTAATTCATAAAATAAGGAATACAAGCCATAGTTTGATTATTGAGCATAATCATCAGTGAATAAATTGAATGCTTAAGGGACTAAACTATATTCATAAAAATCATACATAATCTGAGATTGAACCAATAGTAATAAAATTATTTATGACGAGAATTATAAAAATATATATATATGAATTTAAAATAAAGTAGAAAATATGCTAAGCATTTACCTTTTTGGGTTTTTTTTTTGAAAAGAAAAAAAAGGGGGAAATAATTTTTGGAAAGCTTGGTAGGGATGAGTGACACTTGTAAAACGAGAGAAATTTTAAATTTTTCATTAAAACTTAAAATAAATGTGATTTAGATCAAAAATCGATAAAACGAAAGGGGCATGGGGGAAAGGAGAAAGGAGCTATTAGGTATTGTCACAGAAATTGAAACTGGATTGATTGCCCATGAGGGAGTTGGGACTTTCACCAATTTCAGGATTAGAGTGGTAGCTTCGATAGCAGGCGAAATTTTGGGAAGCTTCGGGCCATACCCTCCCCGGGCTGTGTGTGTGGCCCATTTACTGACTCGAGGGCTGAGAAACAAAGGTACCCATAAGCGTTTGGTTAGGAGATGCCAGGTGTAGTCTCTGATTATTGAAGTGGGAGCGACATGGAGCAAGAGCAATGGGGCCCTTACGGGCCGTCATGTAAGCGTGGAAAGGTACGCTCCTCTATTTGGTAGGTTAGAATGGTTATTGTGTAAATGGACTAGTGTGGAAGCGGTAGAAACCTCCCAGCCCATGTAAGGCGTTCCACCTTGCTCTTCATTGTTGTACATCCTTCCTTTTTTTACATTGGCAGCTTCTCATGTATAAAGGGATAACTTAGCTTGTTCTCGATATGTTGGTTGGATTACCTTACTTCTGAATTTGACATGTGTAACTAATAGAACCTTTACTTCTGTGGTGATTTTCGTCTTTAGTGAAGGTAGAAACCCCCTTTTTTTATTGTCGGGGCATTTTACATTCCCTGGGCATTTTTTTTATTAGTGGGCGTTTTAACCTTTCAGCCATGGTGTTTTTACCTTGCCTTGGGCGTTCTACCTCTCTGTGGGTGTTATGCATTTTACTATGGGCGTTTTTACTTTTCTATTGGTGTTTTTACATAGTCGTGGGCGTTTAAATCTTACAAAGGGTGTTTGTTATCCCTGTGGGTGATCCAAATCATTGTGGAAGCGTTTGCTTCTGCGTTGTTAGATGGTAGAGTTATAAATTTACATTGGCAAATTCGTTTTTTTTACTATTCTAAGTGATTGTTCGCATTACGGCGAATTAGTTTCACTAGAAATCGTTTTATAATGAAATAAGCAAATTCGTTTTTCTTTGATTACGGTGGGTAGTTTCTTGTTAAAAGCGAAATTAGTTTATATTATGCAGCAAATTAGTTTTCACTGATACGGCAATTCGTTTCAGCGATTCATTTTGTAGTAATGCAGAAATTTGTTTTTCTTGATACGGTGAGTCATTTCTTGTTACGGCAATTCATTTCTTGTGATTCGTTTTATGTACGGCAAAATTAGTTTTTTTTTACTTATTCACGGCCGATTAGTTCATTGTTACGGCATTTCATTTTTTGCATCACATGGGTGTATTTATATGTCTAAGGGCATTTTTGATATGGATTTATCATGAAATTTTAGGTTAGTATGGTCATCAATGAATTTTCTTGAATTCGCCCAATTTATGCACATTGGAATGCTTGCTGGAACTGCGATTATGGGCTTTGAGAAAAGTAAATTACCCAACATAAATCATAATTGTTTGTACTTTGTGTCCTGCCTTTTTGCTGCTGATTGATCAACACCGTTTGCTTATAACCAGAACCATCACTCCTATTTATGCGCACCAGATGCTCAAACCATCTCTCAGTCGCTCCTTTAGAGGCCTTGTTGGGATAAGAGAATATTATCTAAAACGGATGAATCTTGATTTAAAGAGTTTTACATATTATTTGTAAATATGAAATAGATCATGGGTTAGTTAGAAATTGTGGTTAAATTTTTTTATATAGCTATAAAATAAAGTTAAATTTTATTATCAATAAATAAATTGTGAAATAATTAATCATAAAACATTAGTAGTAGTTAAGGCAAAAGTACGAAATCTGATTACTTATTTGGAATAACACAAGATTAATTTCTTCTAAAATGCATCCTATTAACATGACTTATATTTAAGGATGTAGGTTATTATAAAAGTCTTTTAAGAATGTTTTTTTATCAATTGTTCTTTTTCTCTCTTAAGTTTAATACATAATATTGATTGGTCCCAATAATTGCTTTTATCCTATCTTAAAAAACATTAATAATTGCTTTTATCCTATCTTAAAAACATTAATAATTGCTTTATCCTATCTTAAATTTGATTGTTTTAAATATCTTATTTTAAATTTATTTGTTTTATATTATTTAATAATGTTGTAACAGTAATTTTCATTGTCATTGGAAGGGTAATGTCATGGTAATTATTATTTGAAATTGTAAGAGTAATGTTTTTCCCTATAATGTAGAGGGTAAGGTTAGTGTTAGAAATCATATAAAAAAGTAATGTCACTATTATTCTATCTGGAATGTTATGTTAATGAAAGGCAATTTTGATGGAATGTCATGAATAGCAATGTAATGAATGGTAAGTGAAGGGCTAAGGTAATGTAATGGGAGGTATTGAAATGAATTGGAGTGTTAATGTAAGGTAATTCATTGTAATGTAACGTTAAGGTAATGTGGTGTAATGTTTTATGTAAGGTAAGATGATTGTGATTATTGCAAGCCATTGTGATATAACATCTATTATGGGCATCATTTCATGGTGACTCTATTATCATTTTCACTATTAGCGATAGCATCTGATTTATGTCTTATGGTGAGTAGGTGAGATTTGTGATTCAATAAATGGGGATTGAAATTAATTGGATTTACCTTGTATGCTAAAGGTACTCATTGGTTAATGAAGTTTAAAAGGAGTGATTGGTCTATAATCAATAACAGTTGATTCGTATACATTACCTTGTCTTAATGGGCTGGTCGTTATCTGAGTCCCTTTTGCCCTGCGCCTCACCATTATGAAGGGGCGATGGTTGCTCATTTACTTGTGTTGTGCTTAGGCAAAATTTCATTGCATGGGTATGTTGTGTGGTGGGATGTAGACACCTCCATTTTTCTGAGAACAGTCACCAACCCTGATACCTTAAATCGTCAAAATCAATCAAATGAATCATGGACTTGAGTGTTGATTATGTGTCTTGGAGGTCTAACCTTGCAGGGTAGGACGGGCGGGAAGTCAATCTTATTTTTTTGTTAGTCTTACTTATTGTCATTGATCATCCCCTTACAAACATGTTATTCACGGTTTATGCGTCGTATGTCATCTTGTAGTGTTCCTATTGCTTGCATCTTGTTCGTAGTCGGGTTACTAGTTTATGCCTGACGATCGATAAAACCTATCGACCTTCTCTCTCTCCGGAGAAAATAACTAAGATTAAACGCCCTTCTTTCCACAATGCGGAGACATAGTAAGATATACTACTATGGATCCTTCCCTCCATGTTCGTACTGTGCATAACCCAATATGTCGTTAAATGTTTGCATAGTGCTGCTGTGTTTATGGTGGTTTATTGCAAGCAGTTGCAGCCATTCGCATTCTTGTCAATTTTTATGTTCATCATGGTTTGCGTCTTATTAAATACGTTGGGTGGAAATCACGGTCCGAATCGCGTTGATTGTTTCCCTTTATTTTGCAGCAGCGCACACACTTTTAAACACACAAAAAAAAAATTCACTAGTTACTAGAGTTGAATTAGGTCATAAAGGGAGAATTAATTACATATGGTATAGTAGGTTGACCAGCGACTTGGGATTCTCGACTTCGTGACATGATTTATTATACTGTTTTTGATCGATTTGATTGTGTGCGTGGAGGTAATCATGGTTAGAGGGCGGAAGCCGGAGAACAACGAGTGTTAGGGGGAGGCATGATGCCTCGGTAGCATCCATGCCCGAGGGGTATAAACCCCAAGGCCGAAGGTTCTCGGAAAGGAGCATATAGCGGTTGGTGATGTTGTTGAGATGATGAGATCTTTTGAGCGCATGTCCAAGGCAGCATTGGAATGGACAGGGCAGGCCGAGCCGGCACCCCGAGTTCCAGCAATGTAGAGCCGTTATGGTAGCATTCCGTGTAGACTTCAGAAGGTAAAATTTCAGGTTCTTTGGTGCCTCAGATTGATCATCCAGAGGCATGGATTTGGAGAATATGGCGATGTGCTTAGCGCCAGCGTTATACCTCAACATGAAGGTCAACATGGCGGTCTTTCAACTAAAGGGGCGCTCTTCTATGGTGGAAGATGCTCACGCGCTTGTTGAACATGGCCCAGATTGAAGATGTGTCATAGGAGGCCTTTGTTGAGGCGGTTCCAAGAGATTTTTACACAGAGGAATTCATTGAGCATCAGCTCCAGTAGGTTCCAACCTTGAATTACGACGGGGAGAATTGGTACGGTGCCAGAAGTATGAGAGCCGCGTTTATGGAGTTACTTTCCGGTGTCTTTCAGCACCTGCTTGAGAAGCTCAAGGTCAGCCGTTGGTGTTTAGCGGCGCCGTAGTATGTGTGCAAAGGTTAGGATCTTGATGCCTCAAACCTTACTGCGATGTTGTCCAAAAGGCCCTCATAGCGAGGAGGAGCTTATCGGTGAAGTGAACCGGAGATGGTGAGACCGGTAGAGGCGGAGTTCATCACGGAATGTGACACCTTACCCGGCTGAGACATCACGATGGGATATCAGCGACTTCGGAGGATCATGTTCACTACACCTAAACTGACTGCCTGTGGCCGGACATATCGAGGACCCACGGCTTCCGACCGTCGCCGCGGCAGCCCGGTTTGGGCTGTTGACCGTAAACCGGGGTTTTGAGCCGGTGGGCGGAGTCATCTTTGCCAGTTACCCGGACTACTGGGCGAAGAGAAGTGTTGACATGTGAGGCCACACTACGTGGCCCTTTGTGGTAGGTGTCGGGGATCGCCAGGACCCTACGGTGGGAGATATGGGCAAGGCCCATGATTCATGGAAGCGGTGAATAGCAGCCGAGGGAAGAACACCGGTCGGCGGTGCTGAGGCGAAGCAGTGCATCCCACGACCCGGTCGCAAGTATTTTGGTAGACTCCAAAAGAACTCTTTTGAGAGTTTCATTTACGGTTACAGCTAAAAGGATTAAGGTAAAGCTGATCAGGCAGGAGTTAGGTTTAGCCCTCGTGGAGATGGCAAGGTGAAGCAGAAGGTTGGAGGAAAGGTTCACGGGCTATGCCCTTAACACAGGAGAGTTTGTCGAGGTCAACTTGTGCGTCGATCTTAAGGATCTTATGCCGTCGTGTCCGTTATGGATTGGTTGGAAAGCGCTTGTGATGCGATATTTAACTATAAGACAAAATGGTTGAGCTTGGTTGATGAAGGACAGAGACGTGCGATAGAAGGACGAAACCAGGGAGTATCCATTAGGTTCGTCTCTTCCTTACGATTACAGGAATTATCGCATGAGGGTTACGCAAAACTTTTATGTGATCTTTGCATTAAACGAGAAGGGAGTGGTCGAAGGTCTAGAACACCTTCCGATTGGGAGAGATTTTGCAGACGTATTTCCAAAAGATTTACCAGGTTTACCGCCCAAAACAGAATTGGAGTTTACAATAGACATAAAACTTGGAATATAATCGATTGCAAGAAATCCATACCATATTTTGACACCGGAATTGCAGGAATTGAAAATGCAACTGAAGGAGTTTTTGGACCTGAGACTCATACGTCCTAGTGTGTCCATAGTGGGGTGCACAGTTATTTTCATCTGAAAGAAGGATGGATCATGGAGCTTTACGTGACTCTGATGTTGAACAAGGCTTCGATCAAGAATCAATATCCCTTACCAAATTGATGATCGATTCGATCAAATGAAGGGTGAAGCGGTGTTCTCAAAGATCGTTGTGATTAGGGGTATCGCAGTTATGAATCAAGAGGGAGGATGGCGTCTCTAAAGGCCCAGCATGCTTAAAGGCGAGATTTGGACATTCTGAGTTTATTTTTACCGTTTGGACTGCCAAAGCGCCAGTATCCATGAGTTTGATGGGCAAGGTTCCCGCGAGTACTTGGACAAGTACATCCAAATATTCATTGACGATATATTTATATATTCTTAGACGATGGAGGAGCATGACGAGCACTAGCGTTTGGTACTACAATGTTTATGAGAACACAAATTATATGGGAAGTTGTCCAAATGCTCTTTTTATCAATGGGATTCACTACTTAGGGCATGTCTCCGTGAGAGGAACATGCGTCATGGATCAAGCCAGATTGAGGCTATTATGGAATGGCAACGTAGGCGAGATGTCCGCGAAGTCGTAGTTTTATGGGTTTAGCGGGGATACTATCGACGGTTTGTCGAGGGATTTTCGAACATATCAAATCCGATCATGATGCGAGAAGAAAAACAAGAAGTTTTTAAGGACCGAGAAATGTGCGGAAGAATATTGGAGGCTTAAGGAGTTGTTAAAGACAGTAGGCACTAAGGTCCTTGACATGGATGCGAGATTCTTGGTATGTATCGACACATCCAAGGAAGGATTAGACCGTCTTGATGCAAGGCGGATGAGTGATTGCTTACATTTGAGGAAACTAAGAAGGCATAGGGAAATTCGTGACGCATGACTTGGAGTTGTTAGCGATCGTTTATGCCTTGAAGTTTTGGAGACTCTACCTTGTTGGATGAAATTTGAATTAAAGTACGTCATTGTGGGCTGCAATACATTTTCACGCAAAAACAGCCTAAGCGTCGCGACAACGGCGTTGGTAATTTCTTAGCGAATACGACTTGAGATTACTTACATAAAGGGGAGAGTGAACCGAGTGGCGTTGCTTTGAGTCGGAGACAATGCATCTTTTGGTGTTGCCTCTTCAAAGGAATCTACATGAAGATTCTCACTTCTGATAGCGATGGCCCGAATTTCGAAATTCGAGGATTTTTATCGGACAAAACACAATGATGAATTTTTCTGATACTTAAGGGATTTTTCTTTTGATAGCGATGGGTTATTATGAGGTTTAGAGGAATTCAGTTACGTACCACCGATTGACGAGTTGAGGATGTTGATCTGAGTGAGGCTCATAGAGCGGTTTACAAGGCTCACCGGGGTTCGGGGTAAAGAAATGGAGACCTTAAACCATTATTCTTTTGGAAGGAATGAAGACCGACATAGTCAACTTTTTGGCTATATGTCTAGAGTGTCGTGGTGAAAGGTACGAACATAGACGCTCGGCAGGATTACTTCAACCATGCCATTCAGGAATCGAAATGGGAAGTTATTTTGATGGATTTTGTTATTTCCCTTGTGTATTGAGGAGACACCATTCGATTTTTGTAGTGGTAGAAACTCTTATTGAAAGGGGTACTCACTATTCCTATGCATCTGACGTGTCAATTTTGACATAGAGTTTTCATCGGTGAGATTGTAATTTGCATAAGCGCGTGCAGAAGATTATATCCTATCGAGGATCTGTGTTTACTGGGCGATTTTGGATGATTTTCCAAGAGGTCTTGGGAACTCAACTTAACTATGCATTATCCTTGACCCGGCCGGACCGGTGAACAAATGAACAAACCTTGGAGACATGTTAGCATGTATGTGATGGACCAACAAAAGCGTTGGGAGAGGAATTCTTGCCTCTCTAGTAGGGTTAAAACACAACAACATTTGCGAGGAAGCACCATTAAGATGGCAGGCTTTGTTATTGGTGACCATGTCGGACGCCCTTGAGTTGGGATCGGCTTTAGGATGGGGTCACAATTGGGACCGAGCGATCAAAAGAAATGGAAAACATGAGATACAAACCATAAGATAAAGGATAAAAGAAGCGCATGATCGACATAAGTGTTATGTCGATGTGCACCGTGTTGATCATAGTTACTAAGTTTGTGATCGAGTCTTCTTTTGGGTTAAACTGCATAAGAGTTGATCAAGTTTGGAAAGGGCCAGAATCTCTCTACTAGGTTTGTGGGACCTTCGATATTGTGGAGAAAAAAGGGGCCCATGGCCTATCAAATATCCTTTCTTGATTCTTTGAGGCATACGCACGATGTTTTCATGTATCTGTTTGAGACATTATAGTAGTGATACTACACATGTGATTAACATGAGCTCCTTGCGGGTATGGACGAGGGAGAATACGGTGAAACGGTCCGCATCTTAGATCATTTGAACGGATTCTGACGATGAAACGGTAGTGGGTCGGAATTAGGTCGGACAATTATAGTACATATTTTGGGAGACACATATGATATGTGCCCGGCTGATTTCTTTGTTTGATGAATGAACTTGTAATCTTGTAGTACCTTTCATCATTTATACGAAACTTCTGGAGGAAGTTTAGACCAAGAGGGTGTATATGTAACATCCGCTCACAGCACTGAAAAACTTATTATTTGAGGACACTTTTCGCAAGTGATGCGAGACTTTATGATGTTGAAACATTTATACTTGATTATGATCACGTTATGTTGACGATGATGTTTTACTATTTGGTACCAGATAGGTGCTGTGATATTTCCCGGTTTTGTGAGTGTCGGGGTTTGGACCTTAGCAGGGATCACGAGAGCATCGGTGGAACCTTGGACTTCGGATTGAGTCGAGGAGTGTGCTATTTGGGTTGATTTATTTCTGGTATTATTTCATTGATTTGATGATTTAGTGTTGACGTGTTTCTAACACAATTTTTGGTAGTACGGTACGATAACGCGTTATACCTCCTATATGGAGTAAAGGGGCCACACGATTTCCGAGGAAGAGGAGTTTGAGAGAGGGGTGGGCAGCCGTGCCTACTAACACTCATTAGAGTAGCTCGAAGCTGTGGGATTGCGGTACCCTGGATTCTGAGAAGGATCCACACCTGATACCATGGTGACTGTGATGCGCTCGATGATTCTAGAAATTTGTATGATAAGGCGGGGGAGCCTTATTCCTTAGAACCAGTCTCCCACAAGTTCACTGGTAGTGTTGACTCGGGGTTATAGATGTCTAATCGGTCTAGGCGTGAGAGTGGCACCCTTAGATGTATTGCATCATGAAGGGCATGTCACACAAAGAAACACAAGAAGCGAGTTACACTTGAACAATTTGAACATCCTACGGAGACACGTCGTGCAAAAGGGAAATGAAGCGAACCCGGTGTTAAGCACCGCTGGAACATGTGGTGCATCTGAAGAACACGCGTCGCATTGAGGAATTGGATGAAGAGCAAACCTAAATAGCCCTAAAAGACAGAAAAATAGCGTAACCAATAAGGTGTAAAAGCGGCTACCTAATGGTGTAGTCAGGTTCAAAATCTAAACCTAAATTCCCGAAAAAAAGCTTCCTCTAAGTTAAAAGAAATTTACGTTTTATTATGGGAAAAAGACCCTATCAACTCTAAAAGGAGCCCTTAATTCTAAGCTAAATGCGCTCCCTGAATCTTGATTCGTCCATGCCAAATATCATCATTATAGCGAATGTACATAATATACATTGAAATAATTAATCGAAACATCATTATGAAGTTTTAGGCTAGGTTAAGCACCTCAATGGGTGCAAGGAGGATACAAATTTTGGTGTACTTGAGCTCTAGTTCTTGGATTTATTAACGTTAACTTCATCCAACTACAAGCAATATATCAGCAGGATACTAGATTTCATAATCTTTTCAACCATTTAACTTTTAATGGACTCATAACCTTTATTCAAATTAAAACATAACTTTTCTTAAAAAAAAAAGTAATAAAGATAGAAGTCGCAGTTTAGTTAACTTGGACAATAAATTTCATTGAAGGACTCTCCTTCTTTAAACGCAACATGCAATGAGAGTTCATTAATTTATTGAAAGCATAACTCCCTTATAGGGCATAATAGTTTTCAAGAAATTAAACTAATTCATAAATAAGCGAATACCAAAAGCCATAGTTTTGATTGTCAGAACGCATAACCATTAGTGAAAAAATTGAATGCTTAAGGGACTGAACTATATTCCTTAAAACTCATAAATAAACTCAGATTGAACCAATGACAAAATTATTTACTTGGCTTGGGGAGTATAAGAGAAATATATATATATATATATATATATATGAATTAAAATAAAATGAAAAGATTCTTGTATTTACCCAACTTTTGGGTTTTTAAAGAAAAAAAGGGAAAATAATAATTACTGGAGAAGCGATCTTGGGATGAGTGGCACTTGTAAGACAGAGAATTTTTAGAGGATTACCTGTTAAACTTAAAATAAATGGGGGGGAAAAGGGAGGGCTATTAGGTATTGTTATCTTTAGAGTGGCTTGGGCTGATTGTGAGGAGTTGGGACTTCTCGGTGGGATTAGAGTGTGCTTCGGCCTTGGAAGCGGTGGGAGGCTTCAGAATCCTACTATGCAGATGGCCTTGCTGCAGCTCCCGAGTGAGGAGGCAGTACCCTAGCGTTTGGTTGGGAGAATGTAGGTGTAGTCTCCTGATCGTGGCCGGGGCTTGACAGATGAGAACAGCGAATGAGGCGTCATCAGGGTGATAAAGACAGTCTCCTATTTTTTAGGGTAGAATGGTTATTGTTGTAAATGGATTTGATGTTAGACTGATAGAAACCCTGCCTGGCCCATATAGCGACGTTCATCTTGCTCTTCATTGTTATTTTATCATTCCTTTTTTTTACATTTGGCCATTTCTCATGTATAAAGGGATAACCTAACTTGTTCTCGATATGTTGGCTAGATTACCTTACTTCTGAATTTGACTTGTGTAACTAATATAACCTTAGATTTTGGTGAAGGTGAAACCCCTTTTTTTATTCTTTGGAGTTTTACATTTCCACGAACATTGTGCGTTTTACATTTCCACGGGCATTTTTACCTTGCTGTGGGTGTTCTACCTCTCTGTGGGTGTTATGCATTTTACTATGGACGTTTTTACTTTTCTATTGGTGTTTTTACATAGCCATGGGCGTTTAAATCTTACAGAGGCGTTTGTTATCCCTGTGGGCGATCCAAATCATTGTGGGTGTTTGTATACTACCCTGGGCGTTGTTAAATGACTGAGGGTGTTATAAATTTCTGTGGCAAATTCATTTTTACTGTTCTAGTGATTCGTTTCGCGTGCGGCAATTCGTTTCTACCACTATGATACGTTTATATTAATGCAGCAGAATTCGTTTGCAGTTCGGTGATGCGTTTACTATTGACGAATTAGTTTTATGTGTTTAGAAGTGGATTTACTATTACGGCAATTAAAGCTTCGGAAATTGATTTATGTATGCAGCAGAACCGTTTTCTCTTGTTCCGGAATTGAGTGGATTTCACGATTCGGCAATTGGAACCACTAGCAATTAAGTTTTATGTGTGCAGCAAATTAGTTTCGCATTACGGTGATTCATTCAACATTACGGCATTTCGATTTTTTTGTCGTAGATTAATATTTATATGTCTAAGGAAAGCATTTTTTAAATATAGTTGTCGCTGAAATTTTGGGTTAGTATAATGGTCATCGATAGAAGTTTCTTAGATTCGCTTAATTTATGCACATTTAAGGATACTTCTTTGGGCTACCAATTATAGACTCGAGAAAAGTAAATTACCCAACATAAATCATAATTGTTTGTACTCTGTGTCCTACCTTTTTTCCGTTGATTGATCAGTACCATTTTCTTATAACCAGAACCATCACTCCTATTTACAGCACGGATATAAGACATCTCGATTAAACCCTTTAAGCTACTTGTTGGGATAGAGAGGAATGTATCTCTTTGTTTCCAGGATGAATCTTGATTTAAGAGAGTTTTACATATTATTTGTAAATATGAGTATAGATCATAGGTTATTAAGAAATTGTGGTTAAATTTTTACAGCTGCCTAAAATAAAGGATAAATTTTATTATCAAGTAAATAAAATTGTGTCATGGTATCATACTTGGTAGTAGTTAAGAATTAAAAATGCAAAGGAAATCTGATTACTTATTTGGAATAACACAAGATTAATTTCTTCTAAAATGCATCTTATTAACATGACTTATATTTAAGGATGTGGGTTATTATAAAAGTCTTTTAAGAATGTTTTTTTTTTTTTTTTTTTTTTTTTTTTTTTTTTTTTTTTTTTAAATATTGTTAATTTTATTATGGTTCATTTAATATTGATTTGTCCTTGATTAATAATTGCTTTTATCTTATCTTAATTTGATTGTTTTAATACCTTATTTTAAATTTGTTTTATCCTATCTTAAATGCATTGTAACAATAATTTACATTGTCATTGGAAGGGTAATGTCATGGTAATTATTATTTGAAATTATTAGGTAATGTGCTATAGTAATTATTATTTGAAATTGTAAGAGTAATGTTTTTCCCCTATAATGTAGAGGGTAAAGTTAGTGTTAGAAATCATATAAAAAGTAATGTCACTATTATTCTAACTGGAATGTTATGTTAATGAAAGGTAATTTTGATGGAATGTCATGAATCGCAATGTAATGAATGGTAGGTGAAGGGCTAAGGTAATGTAATGGGAGGTATTGAAATGAATTGGAGTGTTAATGTAAGGTAATGCATTGTAATGTAACGTTAAGGTAAAGTGGTGTAATGTTTTATGTAAGGCAAGATGATTGTGATTATTGCAAGCCATTGTGATATAACAAGTATTATGGGCATCATTTCATGGCGACGCTATTATCATTTTCACTGTTAGCGATAGCATACAATTGTAATGCCCTTGAACTAAGTAAAATTGAGATTTTATGACTTAATAAATGGGGGATTGAGATTAATTGGATTTACCTTATGCTAAAGGTACTTGTTGGTTAATGAAGTTTAAATGGAGTAATTGGTCTGTAATCAATCACAGTTGTTTCGTATACAATCCCTTGTCTTATTTGGTCAGTCGTTATCTGAGTCCTTTTGCCTCACGCCTCTCGTAGAGGACGTGGTTGCTCATTTACTTATTGTTGTGCTTGGCTGTGGAAATTTCATTGCGTGGTATGCTTGTGTCGGGTGGGATGTAGACACCTCCATTTTCCTCAGAACAGTCGCCAGCCCTGAGACCTTAAGTGGTTAAAATCGATGGGAACCTGGGCTTGAGCGTTGATTATGTGTCTTGGAGGTCCTAACCATTGCAGGGTAGGATGGGCGGGCAGTCAGTCTTACTTATTGTCGTTTGATCGTTGTTACAAACATGTTGTTACGGTTGTACATCGTATGTCGTCTTGTAGTGTTCGTCTTGCTTGAATCTTGTTCGTAGTTGAGTTACTAGTTTCTGACTGAGCAATCGGCCAGGAGCCTATCTGACCTTCTCTCTCTCCGGAGCAGAGAACTAAGATTAAACACCCTGCTTTCCTGTGCAGACATAGTAAGATCTACTACTATGGATCCTTCCCTCTGTGTTTGTACTGTTTGTAACCCAGTATGTCGTTAAATGTTTGCGTGGTGCGCCTTGTGTTTATGGTCGTTTATTGCATACAGTTACTTGTCGCGCGTCCTTGTCATCTTTTTATGTTCATCATGGTTGCGTCTTATTCGTCGTCGGGTGGCGATGCAGAGTCGAATGCGTTGATTGTTTCCTTTGTACACGTGCACACACACTTTTTAAACACACAAAAAAAAAAAAAAATTTGCACTAGTTACTAGAGTTGGGTCGTCGTAACGAGGAGGGTCTTTACAAGAAGATTAGTTCATCTCCAATTATTTCACTTCCTAACTTGAGACATCCATTTGAGATCCAAACAAATGCAAGCAATTATGCAATGGGAGTAGTCTTGTTACAACATGGTAATCCCATTTCTTTTCATTCTGAAACTTTTAATGGTGTTGTGATTAACTATCCTACTTATGATAAGGAGTTGTACACACTAGTGAAAAGTGTGAAAAAATGGACATATTATTTGTTGGGAAAAGAAACTATCATTCACACAAATCATCAACCATTGCAATACTTACAATCACAAACAAAGATACAACAAGAAAATAAATTCAAATGGATGGGTTTCTACAACAATTCCACTTGGTTATAAGGTATAAGAAAGGAATTTATAACAAATTTTCTTATATGATTTCTAGGCCTATTGTTAGTACTTCATATATTCTTAAGCATAATTCTACCATGCATGAGAGCTATGTTGAACAATATGCTTTAGATGTTGATTTTAAATAGGTTTATGCAACTTTGTGTCATTCTAACCAAGTTGAGGAATTGGATTACCATGTACATGATAAGCGTGTGTATCATCATGGAAAGCTATGTATTCCACAGGGTGAAAGAGTCAACATCATAAGGGAAGCTCGTTCTTCTCTTATTGTTGGTCACTCTGGTGTAGGAAAGACAGTGGCTAATTTGAAAAGGTATTTCTATTGGCATAAAATGAATGAAAATGTTTCAAGATGTGTAAGAGGATGTTATTTATGTGCTACAAGTAAGCCTAGCAATAGAAAGTTGGTTTTGTATACTCCACTTTCAGTAACTTCTCGTCCTTGGGAAATCATTTCCATCGACTTTGTAGGAGGTCTACCTATGTCTAAGAAAAATCATGATTATCTTTATGTTGTGGTTGATCGTTTCAGAAAATTTTTTATTTTGATGCCTTGTAAGAAGTAGGTTATAGCTTAACAAATGGTACAAATGTTCTTTCAACATGTTTGGGTACATTTTTGGTTTCCTAAATACCTTATTTTTTATCGAGATTCTCGATTTATTGGAAACTTTTGGTCAAGTTTATGGGCACTCATGGACACCAAGCTGAAAAAGAGCAAGATTTTCATCCACAAAATGATGGTCAAACAGAAGTGGTGAATAGAACAGTAGTACATATTATTCGTGGTTATTGCAGCAAGCATCCTAAGATTTGGGATGAGCACCTACACTACATTCAACATGCTTACAACTAAGCTAAGGATTCTTCGACTCAAACATATACATTTGAGGCATGTTTTGGTTATTTTCCAAAATCTCCTTTAGATTTTATCTTTGGGAAAGCTATTACTATTGATGGTCAATATGACATTGATAGAGCAAAGAAGTTCATTGAACAAATCTAGTTGGTGCATCAAATGGTACAAGAACAATTGGAAAAGATCCAAGCCAAGTACAAGACAAGACATGAAAAGCATCATGTTGATCATAGTTTCCAAGTTGGAGATGAAGTTTGGTTTTACATTAGCAAAGAGAGGCTTAAAGGAGAAGGTAAAAAACTGAGACCAATTAGATATGGACCTTTCAAGATTCTTGAAAATATTGGTAACAATGTCTTCCATTTGGATTTTCCTCGTTATATGCAAATGTATGCAGTTGTCAATGTTGAGAATTTGAGATTGTCTGAGCCTCCTTTGATTGATGATCGAGGAGAGCATGTTCAGATTCCTTCTATAGATGATTTCTCACCAAAATATATTTCAAAACTACATGAAGATACAATCCTTGACAGGAGGATGAGAACTTCAAAACGAGGGAATGTGGAATACCTTTGAGTTGGTATTAAAGGCACAAATACAAGAAAGGCCAAGTGGATGGAGGTTGGAAAGGTGATGGAATTGTACCCTCATATTTAGATAGACTGAAAGTAGTATTTTGGAGGTCCAAAAGCTTTCCAATGGGGGGGAGTGATCTAGGGGATCAAATATGCTCAAAAAATCAAAGTTCTTGGAATTGCTTCAAAATATACTCGTGTGTAGGCCTCATCCTCATGATCCCAATGCAAATTGAACGGGTTCAAATAAACATCATATGAGATAGATATCACATTATATCTTTTTTTCCGAAAAGGAAACATTTTGTTGATTGTACAGTCCATACAGTGCTAACATGGCAGGGTCGTACTGCTAATGTGGTAGGGTTGTACTGTTGATGTGGCAGGTGATTGTATTGACACATGGTATAGGATGACATGGCAGGTGATTGGCATGGTACGTGGACCATTCCAGCTTCGACACCTGTCATGGTGTTGGACCAATTGTATGGTGCCACGTGACCCAGACATGGGCTTCCACATGGAAACCCCTCCATGTGTAAAAGGTTGTTGGACTCTATCAGTCTTGAACCCATGGCCTCTGACATGGGAGAGAGACTTGGCACAGGCTAGGCTACCAGCCCACCTGCCATATATTTCTTACCCCTATACCTTTGCAAAATATAAAAGTTTACACTATAGTTTGGTTGGGCGGAGTAAGGGTTGGGGCTTAGCCCCATCCCTCAGTTACACTTAACACTACAACATGACCTTACCATAAAATTTACCGTGGGTTTTTAACATAACTACCCAACAACAAGCGTGGGGGTTCCACGTGGTTATCCCTCAGCCTTTATACCTAGCCATACCACGTGTCGACAACATGTGACCACCTTTTGGCATGATAGGTTCAACAAATCTAGATTAGGCGTTGGGACATGGCCATATGGCGCCCATGCGACCAAAACCTCCGCTAAATAAGGTTTTGGCATGCTAATTGTTTGACATAATGCCTAAATGTGCGAGATGTGCATGAGTGTTGGGTTTAGACATGGGAAACACCTGGAATCCAGGTTCAGTCATTCTAGGTGCATTTTTTGGAGGATCAGAGACAACAAATAATTGGGAGAACTTCCAAGGAGTGATTCCAACTCACTTTTTGGCCAAACCAGGTGCAGGAAGAGCCCAACTAGGGGGTTTTGGAAGTTCAGGAGCCATTGAATCCTTCTATTTCTCATTCTAAGCATTGTAAGCAATGATTTTGACACTTTGAGCATTAATGAAAATGATCCATTGGAAGTTGGACTAGGATATGTATCCCAAGAGAGGGGTGAACTCCTTTATCATTTTTTTGTGTTAATGTGTGTATTTTGATGGTTATTTATGTTGTTCATGATTAAGTAAAAATTCATTAATTTTTATGTGTTAGTAACTTGATCCTATTACCCAAGCACATACAAATTTCACTTTCAATTTTAAAGAGACTCAAGCCTTTATTTTTCAGATCAACAGATTCATCTATTTATGCTCTTGAAGAGAGGTTTTGAATACCTACCTAGGATCTCAGTTTTGAATTTCAACTTTACATTAAATTTAAATCATGTAGATACTAACTTCATTGTTATTTCCTAATTACAACTTATAAACATTTATTTAAACTGAGTGGAGTTGAGTTCAAGTGTCATTTCATAGGGATAAATCCCCATCACTTTCAACCTTAACCAAAAACATTGTTCTTATCAAAAATAGAAATGTATTACAAGTGGCAGCAGTACCTCTAACTAAATCAAAAAAGATTCTATCAGTGCAACTGGAAATATTGTCGATAACTGAAGTGGAAGAGATGCATAACAATATTCTTCATAAGTGGTAACTGGATGTTAAAATTGCATTAATGTCCATGTAGCACGCCAATAATTGGATATAAACCCTGAATAGTGATAGATAAATTTGGCACATGTTTCGAATTGTTTTTCTTTTTGACAGTAGTAGACAATTAGATAATATCCTTCAAGAACAAGCAAGTTTTCTGGTGTTTATTTTTCAACTTCTAATATTTTTTATGTAGCTTTGTGTGTTGCAGCTCAACAACCTCATTTTGTTACTATGGATCCTAGATTTGTTGCCTCATGTTATCATTTTATTGCTTGAGATCTTGCACTTGGTGATTGATGCCATCCATATCCCTGTCAGCTTCAATTTTTGGATTGATTTTTTCCTTTACTTTTCTTCCATTTTTGGTCCCATTCTCTTCCTCAACAATAGGTTTATTGAGGTCGATGGAGAGCTTGGCCTTCCTTTTCCTCATTTCGCATTTGGGCCTTTTCTCAGGGTTTTTTTTTCTGTAGTGTCTCTTGCAGGTTCGTGCACCATTTCCCTTTTTTATTTGGTTTGATATTATTTGAAACCTTCTCAGGGGCCTGCTCTGTATCTGGACTCATGTCATCAAAATATTTCTCAAAGTTTGGACCAGTCTCCACCAAATTTTGTTTTGATTCTAGATCAGCAGTGTACTATGTTTTCACAGCAATATATTTGACACATGAGGTCTCCCCTTCACTGTGTTTTTGCACGATTGTCCCCTTTCATCCCCTTCAAGGTATGTATGGTCATCTCCTCCAATTTGGTGAATTTAAAGAGGTCTTCATCAGTATCTTGATCTTCAATCACTATGGGATTTTGGTATTTTAAGGATGGATCAAAGAATGCCTTGGAATTCAACCTCAACTGGTTAGTGAGCCTGGTCTTTCTATTGGGTTTTCTTGGCATTTCAGGGACCTATATCCCCTTTATCTTTTTTCTTTGTTTGGCTACAGGGGAATATTCAATATGGGTGTCTAATGACACAAATTCTATTGCAACAATATCAGGACTAGCCTACTTACCCCTCCTCTGTTTGGTTTTTTCCAACTTGGGAGCTTTGTCTTCCTACATATCTATGGGAATAGGATTATCTTCAAAATATTCAGGAGAAGATTGGATTTTTGGTCTAGCCTATTTTTCATATTTTTTGATATATTTTCTGACATAGACCTTGCCACTTTCCCTTTCCCTCTATTTCTATGTAGAAGGCCTTAATTTCCTTCGAGGAATTTCTTCCCTTTTTGGAGTAATGGATCTTGATTTCTTTGATCGGGTCCTCCCTTTTTTAGGTAAGGTATTATTTTTGGATCGTTGGGTGGCTTTGGATGAACTCCCAGGTTCATGAGAAAACCTAACTTCCTGGGAAACCTCGACCTATTGTTATTCAGGTTGATGATTAACTTCTTATTCTTCTTGTAACCCTAAAGACACTAGAAAATCAGTCCAAGACATGTCCAGTTCGCTTAGAGAAAAAATAACCAATATTTTAATGAACTCCTAGTGATAGAGGCTTCTATGATCATATTCTAGGTAATTCTAGATTCTCTTAGACATATTAGTTAGGATTTTAAGAATATAGAAGGGGAGGTTTAGTTATTTATCACTATTTAAATGTATGAGGAATCTAATGTGATAACAGTGAACAATTGAGAATCCACCTTCTCCCATGATATATCTTTGAATTGTAGACAGAATACCCCTCCACTCTTCTTTAAGCCAAAGGATTGGGATGCCCTGGCTCCAGTCAGAGTTTTGATGTTATTCCACCAGAAACTTATTGCATACCTCAGCTGGTAATTTACCCTTTTTAAACCATCTCTCACCACTGATCAAGAGAGTGCATGCTCTAGCGATGAAGTGCTCTGTAATGTGAATGGTTATGTCCCCAATATTAGGCTAAAATCAATCAAAGTTTTGCGTGAATATTAGGGAAATTCATGTGTGATGTCCATTAAAGGCACATATGAAGTCAAATCATTCTCCCCTGATAAAAATATCTTTGATTTCAGGTATAGCTTCGAATAGTTCGATCCATGTTAGATATGCCCAGTTTAACTACCAATTTTCTTGGGGTGACGCCATCATGCTCTAGTTGCTTTTGTTGAGGATAATGGTCGAAGGTATGAGTTATTTTGGGTTAAAAGATGGCATGAAATCATAACTGCACCAAACCCTTCAATGATAATTGCTCAAGGCCCAAACATGCATGATCTTAACATAAAACTTGCAATGATAGTTTCACAAGGCAAGAAGTGCGCATGATATCAAGTGTACAAGAAGATTTGATCACATGTTTGGAGATAGCATGCTTTTATTTAAACTTTTAAATATTTTTTAGAACTTTAAAACTCATAAAATGACACATGTTTGTTGTTTGCAAGAATGGGGGTATTCTTGCAATCAATTCCTTTTTTCATCAATAGTCCTAAGTTATTCTTTTTTCAACCCAAGAGTGACATAACCATGGTGATATGACTTATTTAATTCAAATAATGACTTGACTTGACCTTATAAAGGACAAAGAACTAATAAAAAGAAAATAAGGGATGACAAAAACAAATTGAAATGACTCAATACATCATGAAGAAAAACTAAGTAGAAGCTAAGTTGACATGTGGATGGGTTGGTTTGGAGGAATAGAAGGAAGAGGTGAAGACCTAGGATTTAACAGTAGATTCCTTCATGTTGGAGCCTAAGAGTAGGAGGTTGGAGCCTCCTTTTAGTTGCACCTGAAGAATTTGGAAGTTGGTGCTTCCTATGAATGAATTCTTGATATATATAATAAATCATTTTGTGGTTTTCTCCCATTTGGGTTTCCACGTAAATACTAGTGTATTGCATTCGTGATGTGTTTTTGATGTGACTGGTATTCGCGGGATGTGCTCTTTGGATGTGACGCTTGCTTATATATACTCAGCAATGCAATTTTCAAAACCGTGGTTGATGAATGCCTAAAGGCAATGCCAAAGCTTCCGCGAATCGAATGATGAAATGCGCAAAACCAATCGGAATTTGACGATCCAATAAATGCTGGACAAATTGAAATGAAACGCGGCTCACCAAAAATGAAAAATGAAACACGTGATAGTTGAGGAAACTCAAATGAAACTTAAAATGAAACGAGCCTACAACTGAGCAAATCCAAACTTGGTAATCCCAAGCATAATCTCATTTTAAACATGGAAACTGTATATAGCTACAAGAATTTCTTAATATGATTAGGTAAACGTTAAAAAGTAAATAGGTTAACCGATGTAATTAAAAATAAAAAAGGAAGTTATGAAGAGTAAATCACATTCATTGATTTTGGGAGGACCACTAAGAATATGCCAAGCATTCTCAATTGTTAGCCATCAAATTCTAAAAATTTTAGATTAGTAAAGGTGATTAACAGCCTCCATTGTCAATAGGCATAATGCTTTCAAGAATATATATATATATATATATATATATATATATATATATATATATATATATATATATATATATTGGATGCATTCATAGATGATGCAATCATGATAAACTATTGAACATTGTGTGTGTGTGTGTGTGTGTGTGTAGGTGTGTGTGTGTGTAAAAGCGATATATATAATATCATTGACACGATACCATTGTTTATCATCAAGCAGATGTCTATGAATGATCTAATATATATATATATATATATATATATATATTGATGCATTCATAGATGATACAATGATGATAAACTATTGAACATTATTGCTAAAGGGAGTAGTTTATATATTGTGGTTAAAAGTGGTAAAAGTGTACATATTGATTCACCTCCCCCCCTCCCTCTTAGTATTCCAACAATTGGTATCATAGCATGTTCCTTCAAAAAATAGTTTAACCACTAGAAGGTAGATCATGGAGAGAAATAATATGTATAAAAATGGAATACCACGGTTTTATGGACAGAACTATGCATTCTTGAGTAGAAGGATGAAAACATATGTACAAGCACAAGGATTTGATGTTTGTAAATTAGTAGTATACATATACAAAGATCATGCCACTCCTCCAATAGATAACAATAGAAAGAAACTCAGTCAAAACAATTTGAGAGCCAAAATTTTATCCTAAATTGTCTGGTTGATTCAGTATATGTCAAAGTTATGCATTACAATTCTGCAAAGGAAATTTGGGACAAACTTCAGAATGTTTATGAAGGAGATGTCAAAGTTAAGGCAGCAAAGCTTCAAACTTACAGAGGTCAATTTGAATTGTTGAATATGAAGGAAGATGAAAATATTGCATATTACGTTTTACGAGTTGATGAAATGGTGAACACAATTAAAGGATTGGGAGAAGAAATTGACGAATCTATTATTTTTAAAAAAGTATTTAGAACTCTTCCAATCAGATTTAATCCTAAGATTTCAGCACTAGAAGAAAGAGCAGATATGAGTACGATAAGCATGGATGATCTGTATGGAATATTTACAGCTTATGAAATGAGAACAATACAAGAAAATCCCTCCATAGAAGAAGCATCTTTTAAAGCATCCAAAAGGAAAGAGAAGAATAAAAATATCGAGTCAAAGACAAATTGTAGTTGTAGTGATGATTCAGATGAGGATGAATAAATGGCCAACTTCATAAGGAAGTTGAAGAAGGGAACCAGAAATTACAAAGGTATGCTTCCTTTAAAATGTTTAATTGTGGTAAAATTGGTCATTTTTCAAAGAAGTGTCCTTATGCTAAGAATTCAAATAGTGATGAAGAGGAAGATCCCAAGAAAGAAAAGAAATATCAAAAGAGAAATAGGAAAGATAAAAGGAAAGTCTTCAAGAAAAATATATACTCGAGAGAAGGAAGTTCTTCATCTGATGAAGATGATGAAAGTGACGGTGACTCAGAGAGAGTACCCTTTATGGCTATGGAAAATAAGAAAAGCAACAAAGAAGGTGCAGTGGATCTCAAGGAAGAATTAATCAATGGTTTAACTGAACTAAATCAAGAAAGGAAGAAAAACAAATCATTCAAAGAAGAAAACATCCTTTTGAAAATCCAACTTGAATAAGGAAAGAGAAAGGAAGAAGTAATGCAGACTCAGATGATAAAGAAAGAAAAAGAGTGTGAGAAGCTTGAAAAATAAATCATGACATTAAGATTTGAAGTCAACAAGCTCAACAAGAACTTGAAAAGTTCTCAAGTGTTAKAAAACATTCTCAATAGTCAAAGKCCATACAGTGACAAATACAGACTAGGATACAAGAATCTACATTTTTAGGAAGGTTCAAGCTCCATGACGAAAKAAATAGAGCAAGGGAGTTATGTAGAAGTTCACAAAAGAAGGAATCATGGTCAACAAGAATCAGAGAGGAATGAATACAGAAGACCTTCTACATTTAGGWAGCAACGAAGCWTCAATAAATGTGAAATAAACAACCAAAGATAAGATCTTGATCATCCTAAGAATAATTACAGAAGGACTACACCACAAGGAATATCATTCACTACCAGTTATGTAAATTTATTTTATGGTCATTGTTTTTATTCTAGTAACTTTGTACATAAGTTTGCAGATTGCAAGGATTATAAAAGAAATGTTCAAACAAGAAAATATTATGTGGCCCCACATGACATTGAATGTTACAAGTGCCACAACTATGGACACATAGCTTGTAACTGTAGAAGCGTGATAAACCCTCCCATGAAAGMAAAYACTGATGACAGACACAAGAAGGTTTGGAAAARAAGTGAAGAAAAAGAAGAGTAGGTAAATGAAGAACAGRTCCAAGGAATCGTACTTACAGGATTTGCAACAACACAAGATCATGATGAATTTACATGAAAAGAATAAAGTGTCGGAATTCAGGCAGAGGATGAAGAAGAAGATGTCAAAACTTAGGATGATGACAGAAGTCAKAAAGAGGAAGAAAAATAAGATGTCTCCATAGACGAAGAGGAAKATTACTTCACATCAGAGAAAGTATTGTTATGATCCATTCATCTTGGAGACTCCTAGTAAATATGAATATTGAACAAGAAAATTCCATGCAATAGACACCACATATCATAGAACCATATTTCAAGCAGTATGAATTGTTTATAGAGACAGATTCATAGTACTTAGATCACAAAATTTTATGATTGTATTTCACATATATATTCAGGCAATGACATCTTCAATACAGGTTGTTCCAAACATGCAGAGCTTGATGAGAAGATAGATCAGATCAGTGGACATATTTTATTCAATATAAACATGTGATGATCAGTTGAATCACATTTAGGTGAAGCATTCATGATAGTTCAGTGACAAATGGGTCAACATTCTGCACAGTTGAGTAGAAGAGGTATGAATAGTTTGTGACATATGGATAGAGATGGATTCATGATATTCTTAGAAGGTACAGGAAGCACGGTTTAGATGCATAGATAGATATTTAAAATTGGAATCAATGGGATCGGTTGGAATTAGTTAGTCATAATAAGGAAAGCATTGAAAGAAACAATAGAACAAGGAAAGAGAAATCGTCAACATAATATATATCATCAGAAGGACATTGATGAATAGTATGGTCAAGTATACATGACAAGTAAATGAAGAAATCAAATTTTGATTTTTTTTTATATATGTGAGTGAAATCCAAGAGGAATCACCAATGGACAATAAACAACATCAAAAGAGAGGAAAGGAAACATATACAAGTAGCCTTACATTGATCTACATGAATCTTGTAGAGAATTCAAAGCAAGAAAAATCATCAGAGAGATAGATCAAGAAAGGAATATTAGTATACAGACGGGGAGACATACCCATAGGGGGAGATATTCTTTTTCCCACGATTATTTAGAGAAAGTAAAGTATCAGGAAGAGACATATCGACAAGGGGAGTTAACCTTTGGTCAAAGACGAAGAGAACGAACAGAGGCATGAAGACAAGGGGAGATACCCTTTTCCATTGATGTAAAAGGGGGAGAGATAGAAACATCGATGAGGAGTGATGATAACAAGGGGACCATGAGCATGATTGTTTCCATGTCTAAGTGTTTTCATTAATGTTGGTATTTCCATCAATTCCAAAGGAGGAGATTTTTGGACAGTTGGTTGTCATTGATGTCAACCTGTAGAGAGTGATCTTGGAGATTGATGTCAACTCTTGGAGTGGACAGTTGGTTGACACTTTTATGATCGACATTGATGGTGATTTAGTTGGGTACATTTGATGTAGTCTACATGTATCCCTGGAGATGTGGTTATGGGACGCGAAGTTGATTAAGGAATATGAAAATGAAGGACATTGAAATTGTAGGTAATACACTCATAGATAGATAGTCCTTGTCGTGTAGTTTCTAGTGATATGTGGTACACCATGTGGTTCCACACAGTTAGGGAGATATGGCCTTGTAAATTTAGAATCCCCAAAGAGTGGACAAGAATCCCCTAGCTAGTTACAAGTATTGGTGAAAGGGTAAAATGATTGTAACAAGAAACCCCTAAAATAAAGAAAGAGGTTACCTAGCACAACTATAAATACACCTCAAAGAGTATCTCATCTGAGTATCTCATTTATATACACACACTTACATTTAATATCTATCTTATGAGTGTTCTGGTCTA
Organism: Picea sitchensis; assembly: GCA_010110895.2. Lineage (NCBI taxonomy): Eukaryota > Viridiplantae > Streptophyta > Pinopsida > Pinales > Pinaceae > Picea > Picea sitchensis. The sequence continues at coordinate 6,684 of SNQJ01S0086132.1, read as the reverse complement.
TATTTTGGTAAATCTATTTGTGAACCTAAGGTTGAATCTGACGACATTTTTATGAGGTGGCTAAGGAGTTTGAAGGAGCGAAAGTTTTGGAGTTTCATAAAACTGGAAACCCTATTTTTTTGAGGTTATACACAGGATGTAGAAGTCCAAGTCGCATACATAAGAGGGTTGCAGAAGGCCAAGTTGTGTACATCTGCGGGAAGTAGGAGGACATGTCACAGATCTGAGGAAAATTTTGAAGAAGAATGGTTGGTTGAGTTTTGGCAATGTTTGATGGTACAACACAGTCTGAGATGGTATGTTTTAGGGTTCATGAGTAAATGTATGTCATTTATGTATTTTCTTAAGGCTTGTATCTTGGATGGTATGTCACATGCTTAAGTCATGTATTGGAAGCCCTTGATGGTACATGGTTAAGGTGATATTATTATATGTTTGATGTTGGGTATGTGTTATATTCTTTGCATGAGTAGTAATGTTGCATTTTTTCCTTGAGAAACATGTCCATTATTGCCTTGGGACACGTGTCACATTTTTTCCTCGATTTTTGTGTCCATTGTTGGGCGGTTTTTAGGCACATGGTTTTTTTCAATGGTTTTCTATTTTCAATTAAGGAATTAGGGTTGTTGATTAATACAAGTCATTGTGTTAGGGTTTTGGATGCCACTGGCTCCTATATGTATATTGTGTTGTAAACAATGTATCACTATGAATGAATATAGAATATGTTGGTTTTCCTATTTTGGGTTTTCGGGGGAAAAATATCTATGTAATGTTTGTATTTTCCAATGTATCTTTTCTGTTCTTTTACTGAAAATATGTTTGCAATAAATATTGTACAAGGTTAAAATCTACGCTTGAGACATATTCTTGGTACTTGGTATATGGTTGTTATGGTTCATTATTAGAGGCACATATTTGTGATGTTGGCATATACTTGAGGCTTATATTATGGTACATGGCATGATTGAAAGTGATATGTTATATGGTTGAGATACATTGTTGGTACATGGTATGGTACAAGTGTTGATGTACATGGTTGATGTA
>SNQJ01S0086131.1:112274-126960 GCA_010110895.2 Picea sitchensis | reverse complement strand
GTTTTAGGCGCATGATAGCCCGTTGGAAAGGTCTATTCGAGGAATACACATTATGTCATCACACTCTAAATTAGTCTACAGTGTGACTATGGAGAACTCCAAAAGTGTTGTTTAGGGCCTCAAAATAACCCTGGAAGCTTATGACTTGAAAATATAGGAAATAACTGCCAACGATGAAAATTCCATGTGAGCCAGTTGAAATAGGTGGGTGGCCATCGATATCCATATGGATCAATAGTCCCCCCTTAGGAAGCAATGGTCTCCATTGCGTTGAGTTCCCATGGGAGATGGGAAAGCATTTGTTGAATATGAACCTTGGTGAGTTTCTTGCCTTGCTAGAGACATTGTGTTGCTTGGCTTGTGAAAGGCTGTCATGAACCTGATGTTGGAGGGGTTGGACCTTTTTAACCAATCCGACTACATGAGATGATTATGTGCAGAAGGAATATTTGTTCTTTGCTTCAATTTTGTCGACCTGCTTCTGCTGGATAGAGGGGGCTTGAACCAAGGCCATATTGGTCATAGTGTCCTTCTGTTCACTTCCTGCCTGAATCACGAAGAAGATGAACTTTTTCATATGAGAGAAAACTTTGCTACACTTTTGTGTCAAAAGAGTAGTCAAAACTACCTTTGGTATCCTGTAGAGATGAGCCCCCAGAGTAACAATGACACTACGTGGTCGAGACTCATAAAAAACATGGTGCTTCCACATATATGGTTGGCCCAAAATAACATCACAGACATCCAACGAGACAACATCACACAATACCTCATCCTTGAAGGGCTTGATGCCATAGGATAGGTGGCATTGTTTTCTGACATGAATATCTCGTCCCTAGCGAAGCCACCTGATGTTGTATAGTTTCGGGTGTGGTGTTGTTGGCAATTCCAAGTGTTTGATGACCTCTGCTGAGATGAGGTTTTTTGGGCTTCCACTATCAACAATGAAATGCAACTAGATCCCCCTCACCCACATCTGTGGATGGAAGAGTCGCTCCCCCTCTTCAGGATATACTGATGCTTTTGGTTATATTGTTGTGGTTGCAACAATTTCAATGGAGTCTGCATCGATGACTCCTTCMATTATTTTCTGAATCAGATTGTGAATCCGGGTTCATATATTTTTCCTTGATCTCGACCACCAATGACTGTTTTGAGCGACATTCATCGATGTTGTGCCAGGGGATTTTGTGGAAATCACACCACTTTCTAGTGTCATTCTTTGTCTTTCCCTTACCCTTCTTTTCCTGTGGCTTGTACTGGTTTTCGGGAGGTTGTTTGTCAAGGCCATCTTTATCATACTTTGGTTGTTGTAGATTTGCAGACTTGAACTCCCATTTTTTCTGGTGCTTAAATTTCTGCTCAATTTTGACATAATATTGATAAGCATCTCCCAACGATGAGATGTCCAAAAACTCCATTTCAGTTTGGATGTACCTGTGTAGAGCCCCACGGTATTTCAAAACCAAATTCCACTCAGAATATTTGATACCCAACTTGGTTTGAAAGGTATGGAAGATATTGGTGAACTTCGACACTAATTGACCCCTCTCTTGACGTAGTGTGGTCCATCTCATGTACTGGTCTTCATAGTTTCCAACAGGGTAATATTGTTCCTTGACAGCATCCGCAAAAGATTCCCAAGTGGGTTTGGCATCAAACATTCCAAACTCCTCTGTAGAAATTTTCTCAAAGTAAGTTTCCCACCAATGTTTGTCATGGGGGAGAGCCTTAAGGAGCGTGAAGATGATATTTTCCTTGTCTTAAAAATTGTGCACAGAGAAATAACCTTCTAGCATATTTAACCATTTTTCTAGAGCATCTGCATCTATCTGACCTTCAAATACGAGAATATCAAAATTAACTTGTACCTTGAAACGAGTGGTGCCTCCAAAGTGGCTTCTTGATGAAGATGCATCTAATATTATCGGCATGCATCGAAGGATTTGGGAAAAAATTTCCATCATTTAGTCCCTTTGTCACGTGAGATCTTGCTCCAACAACACATTAATAGAATCTTCTACTCCATCGTTTTTATTTTCTTCCACCATGGAGGGTTTCTTGTGAGTGTGAGAGAGATTTTACTCAAGAGAGACAAGCTTGAGAACCAACTTTCTATACTCGAACCTTTTCGGGGAAATGCATTAAAAAACAACGAAGAGAAGCCTTCTTTGATATCACTGATACAGATTATTTTGAGCACAAAATGAGAGCGAAGATATAATAAAGAAATATACCGAGATATTGTAAAAGATCCAATAATATAACATAGATATATCAAATATATATAACAAGAGGAACATATATACATTAATACACAATTTCTATTAATGAGTGAAATGTACAGAATTGTAAAATTGCAGAGTGAAATACTTGCTAGAATGGTGGTAGCTTATCTTTGAGAAGAGATGTAACGACTACACTCATTCACAAGAAGATGAGTACAATGAGGCTCGAAAGACATTTTTAACATAAATGGAAAAATTTTAAACATCCAAAAACCTAGCCCCTAAAAGATGAAAATCCAAAAGGTTTGTGGCCCCAATGTGGAGATGAAGMACCAAAAGTCATGTGGGCCCTRATGGGTAAGTTGGTACAACAACTTCYCAGGGTCGTAAATTTTGCATATGATATCCATTTTAGGTGCATGATAGCCTGTTGAAAAGGTCTGTTCGAGGAATACACATTATGCCATCACACTCTAGCTTCATCTATAGTGTGACTGTGTCGAGATCCAAAAATGTTGTTTAGGGCCTCAAAATGACCCCGAAAGTTTAGGACTCGAAAATCTAGGAAATAACTTCCAATGATGAAAATCACATGTGAACTAGTTGGAATAGGTGGGTGGCCACCGATATCCATCAGGGTCAATTAGTTCCATTGCCAGAGAATTTAGGCAAATGGTCTTTAAACTTTGGAAGAGGATCATGGCTAGAGCGAAATCTGAAGGAGAGGACACATGTCACGGGGTAACGTTTGCATCCTCTTCAAATTGGAATATACCATATTTTTTGGTAACCTTTGTGGGATTTGTGGTTGATTGGACATGATTATAGTGACTATACATGCTTATGATCAAGGAAGAAGATGAATCTTATGATGAAGTAGATCTGTTGGTACTACCAAATCCAACAGAAGAAGTCCTTGTAGATTATCTGGGAGGAAAAGACATTGATACACTAGTTACCTAAGTCTCATAATCAAATAAATATCTTTGAATCATTGGCTAAATATTCTCTAAGACTGCTTTTCTCCTTCCTCTCTCAAAGAAAAGATCAAATTCAGGGGGATGACCTTTTGTTTGTATTGATGAACGATATCGGGTGGTCATAAGACAACCTACTATTGACGAGATTCATTATGAGCCTACCTTTGAATGGATTCTCTTTGTTCTTGGATTTCAATATCACGAGTGATAATTTCCCAAGAATGTTCAAGTTATTAACAAGTGAGGGAAGTTTCTAAAACAAAATAAAAAAGATCTAAGGTGATACTTCTTTGATCATGAATAATAAACCTTATGTTTGGTTGTTGTGGGGTAGGAAAATTCATTAAATAAAAATAATATAAAAAGAAAATATAAAGAGAAGAACCATAGAGAAAAAATAACTCCCCAATATGGTCGCCAAATAAACGTTGATGGGAGGAATGGAAAAAATCCTCACTCAAGCATTTTTGAATCTCACTAGGCTACGTGATAAGATTATCACCCTGGGATTATAGCCTATCAAAAATATCAATCAGACCTCAAGAAATATATTCTTGGACCTGAAGTTATTATAAAAATATGTATGCTTTATGTTTAATAAAATTCAAACTACAAGTGCATCATTGTAGTTTGGATCAATCCAAACTACAAGTGCATCATTGTCTTGACTCTACAAAACTAGCATTAATCAACACTGAAATAAATTAAGAACTTACAACTAAAACTAAACTAAAAAGAATGAATGACCTTGGAGCATGTCAATAATTGATGTTTTCTAGTCCTTTCTTTTCCACCTTTAGCATAACTCTGCTATCAACAAGATAACTTATCTCTAAATAAACTTAGAATGGATCGAATGAACATATATTCTCACTTGAAGCAAGAGAAAAACTTATCAGAAGAATTTCTCTCTATTTTCTCATGTCCACATTTGTCTTTCTCTCCTCCTTTTATGTATTGAAAAAGTAGTTTGAGTAGTTCAACCTCTTTTTGTTTTAAAAGTTAAATAAATTTAGTTAGGAGAGGACACATTAATTTTATAATATGTGTAAATAAATAATAAACAATAGGTGGGGTCCCACTAAATATTTGATCCTTTATTTCCAACATTTCTCTTGTAACTCCAAAATTTAATTAAACACCATGCATATATCAACATCATAAAATATACCAAAAAGTAACCAACATAAACATGCCATGCCAACAAACAATTGTACCTCCCAAAAATATCATAGTGGCATGATATTAAAAGTTTTTCAAAAAAATAATATCACGTGTCTGTTGTCCAAAATATGCATCATATGTCAATGTAGAAATGTCATCATACAAACTTAGATAAATCAGAAATAATATTTTTTTTTTTTGATATTGCCTCTTTTTGCTTGTACTTCTCTCTAAAAGAGTAGCCCTATGCTTAAGTAAGTCTTGTTCAACAAACTTATTTCCTGCTACTTTAGGCTGCATATCATTGAAAGTAATTTTTCTTCCATTACTTTCAACTTGGACTAAAGGTTGTTTTGACTGTATGGATGAGGACTCATATGACTTTCAACTTCGTCTAAAGGTTGTTTTAACTTAGCAACATTTTGTAGTTTTTGGGGACTTGGAAAAAATGGGCCATAGAAGAAGAAAATGCAACTTAAGGCATAGCTTATAGAGGAGGTGGTGGTGGTGGTAATGGGTTATCTATCCAATGGGCTATGCTAGAAGGAGGATTTGTGGGAATATTTTTCCAGCCATCATTTGTTGGCTATATAGGATGTTCGGGGAAATAAAAGATACTCGTATGAGGTTGCATGGGAGGAGCAAGAAGAGCTTGAGGTTATGGAAGTGCAAGGTGTCCAACACGATTAAGGTAGCCAATTTTCACTAGCTAATTGAACTCTTCAGAGTCAACATCAAAATGTATTGAGAAACTCATCTGCTTGTTTCTTCCCTTCTACCCCAAAACATTACCCACTCTTCCTCTTTGGCCACTGTTACCTTTGCTTGAAATGACTTAGTTATGTCTCTGAAGAAGACAAAGAAATCAAACATGTAAGGAAACAATGAATGGGAATGAAGGAATAGATGGAAGCAAATACATAATCTGACAGACAACCTTCTCAATATTTTTCTTTAAAAATATGATATGTACACTCTACATTTTTTTTTCATCTAGATAGTCAATTATTTCTCCAAACATGAGAAATGAATGAAAAACAAAATAATAAATGATAGGGGAAAGATGACAAAGGAGTTGTCATTTGTGAAAAATGTTATAAGATGACAGGAATGCATGAAGAATTCATGCTCATTATCTATAAACAATCAATCATTTCTATTCATAACCTGTATAATTCTCCATCTATGTAAATTTAATTCCAGAATATTCATAATAATTTTCCAAAACATTCTTATGTAGATTTTAACCTTGTACAATATTTACTGCAAACATATTTTCAATAAAAGAACAGAAAAGATACAATGGAAAATACACACATTACACAAAGATTTTTCCCCTGGAAACCCAAACCGAGAAAACCAACATATTATATATTCATTCATACTCATACATTGTTTACAATACAATATACATCTAAGATCCAGTGGCATCCAAAACCCTAACCCAATGACCTGAATTAGTCAACAACCCTAATTCCCTAACTGAAAATATAAAACCATCGGAAAAAACCATGTGCTGAAAAATCGCCCAACAATGGACACGAAAAATGAGGCAAAAATGTGACACATTTCTCAAGGAAACAAAATTTCTCCTTGGCACTTCCCCTGAACCCCCACGCAGGGGGATTGTTGCCTCCCTCAAACCCCTCGCGTGCACGACGCAACATAGCAAACATTATAGTTTTCGTGCTAAGAATATAACACATACCCAACAATATGCCCATATTATTTCTTTTGTCAAAACTTCCCATTCAAACTATATAATGATATAAGTTTACAACATGAAAGCCAAATAATATACTGCCATATAATATCCTTTTGTCCAGAAACAATAAAGTCAATGTCATATAAGGGTCTTTCATTATAAACAAAACAAAGGCTTCTCTTAATCCATCATTTTAAATTACAAAAACAAGGGGAAAATAATATGAAAATAACATGAATAATGGTTTGGGAAATATGAGAATAATGCCTGGAAAGTGATAAAAAAATGTGTGGGGTAATGTCCTATTTATGTATAAGATAAAATTCCATTTATACTTTAAACCTGTAATCCTTTTCCACATATGTATTTTCTCTTTTTACTCGACCACTCAAACCTTAATACTTTGCAAACTTTAATAGTAGGTGATGAATTTTGAGTCAACAAAGATGTCATTATTGTCCCTCGAAACCTAGAATCTTTATTTAAGTCATAACTCTTAGGTTGTTCCTTTGGCCATATCCAAGGTCCAGAGACTCACACTTAATGTTCAAAACCTCATAATGTTGAATATCCCCATCCAAAGACCAAGGATACCCTAGAAAGGTCCTTTTTGGTGGTTCTACATGTCATTGTTGGCCCTAGATGCCTAAAAGCTTCCTTTAGGAATTGAGACTTGGGTTTCCTCTCCTAAACATGTCCAAGGACCCAATACCCATACATATATCCTACAGAAAGGTCCTATGTGGTGGTTCAAGTCCTTTTTCATATCCATTTAGCGCTAGAAGATACCTTTAGGTCATGAGGCTTGGCTTTCCTCCCCCAACCATGGTCAAGGTAATCAGACTCATACCTAGCTCTCAAAATATTATAATGGTGCCCATATCCCAAATAAGAGGGAGATGATACTATCAAGACATTAGGTGAGGTGGTTTGAGGTGTTTTTCTTGGATTTGGATTCCTAGAAGCTTACTTTAGGTCCAAAGGATCGATTTTCCTCCCTCGACCATGTCTAACACCCTGCAACCCATACTTGGTGCTCAAAACCTTTTAATGGTGTCCATATTGCAACTTGAAGGATAAATACCCCACAAAGAGGTCATCTATGGTGGTTTGAGGACTCATTAATGGCTCTTGAGACCTGTAAGCTACTTTTTATGCCTAATGAACAAGTTTCATCTTCTAACCTTGGTCCAATTCTTGAGACTAATACCTACTTCTCCAAAAACCCTAACGGTGTCAATATTCCCATGGAGAGGCAAATGATACACTTGGGAGGTCAAGTGTGTGGGTTTAAGGTGTTGTTATTGGCCTTGGATGCATGGAATATTCTATAAAGGCCTAAAGCATATGTTTCCTCCTACCACCATGTTGAGGAACACTTGACTCATAACTTGTGCTAACAAATTGTAATGTTGCACATAACTCCATTTGGAGGCCAAATATCCCCTTCAGAGGTCGTGCAAAGGTCATGTGTTTTTCTTGGGCCTTGATTCCTACAATATTCATTTATGTCCTAAGACCTGGGTTTTCGCCCCTAACTGTATCCAAGACCTTGAGACCCATACCTAGTTCTAAAAACTTCCTAATATCATTAATATCCCCACTTAGAGGGTAAGGATATGCTTAAAAGTTCATGTGTGGTGGATCAAGGTGTCATTCTTGAACCTTGATGCTTATAATCTTCCTTTATGGTGTAAGACCTAGGTTTCCTCCTTGAAACATGTCTAGGGTTCAAATATTCATGCACCTAGTATAAAAAATCCCCTTATGGCATCCATGTCCCTTGTCAATGGAAGGGATATGTGGTGGTTCAAGTACTATAGGGTCCAATCACCATGTTTCCTCCCATGGCCATCTCAAGGGCCTCACTACTCATAACTAGTACTCAAAATATTATAACAATGCCCATATCCCTACTTGGAAGACAAGGATGCCCTTGGGATGTCCTATGTGGTAGTTTGAGTCATTTTTCTTTGCCTATATTTGTAGAAGCCTTATTTATAACCCGATACGTGGGACTCCTTTGCAAACCATTTCAAGGCCCTAATACTAATACCCAATGTTGAAATTTTCCTAATGTCAGTAATATGGACCCTTTCAAGGATATCATTGGTGTGGTGGTTTGAGGTGTTGGTTTGAGACCTTGATACCTATAAGCAAGCAACCTTCATGGTCTAGGGCCCATGTTTCCTTCCCTCACATTGTCAAGGACCCCAATACCCATACTTAATTCTGAAATCCTCCTAATGTCACTAATATCCCCACTGGGAGGTGAAGGATATACATTAAGAAAAAAATTTAGTCCCAATAGCATGTGTGCGTTATAGGAATGTACACACACATGTGCTTTATAACACATGTTCCTTTCACTCAAATATTTTTGGGTGGGATTGACAAATTTAAAATATGTGTTTGTTGACTTAGTTGCTTCAAAGTTAGTGGTTTGGGCTACAAATACACCAAAACCTCCATTTTTATGAATAGTTCTCAATATCTCTATTTTTCATGTTATTTTTGTATCTAGGCTACACAAATCCATTTTGAATTAAACTACACACATAGAGAGTCAACTACACATGTATAGACTCATGTATAGACTCCACTATGTCTGTTTCAAATATAAGATTTAAAAAATATATATATTGCTTATGATTTTTAATTTAATTTTGTCTAAACATATATTAAAATCTTAAAATACATATGTACATAATGAGATCTACAATTTAAAAAAAAAAACATCATTAATTGAAGTTGAAACCAGATCAATGCTACAAAACTCTCACCAATTAATGGCTTGAGTTTTAAGCACAGCTCACCCGACTAACATTATTCATTTTATTATTACGTGTAAAGAAAGGTCGCCATTCTCCAAAACCTTTACCTTTATAGCAGCAGCTTTCGAAAAGAAAAACGGGCACTGTGCACCTAACCTTATTACTTTGAATTTGATTCCCCTTATTCTGCTTTCCACGTGGTGGAAACGTTAGGTTTGGTAACGCCGCCCTATTATTATCTTAAATGCCGTAATAAGGCAGTTCTTCAATCCAGTTTGCCCTCCTCGACAAGAGAGACGGCAGAATTGGAGCTTTGCTTTGCTGTATTTTGTATTTCTCCATTCCATTTCATTCAAGCAAGGAGTAGAAATGGTAGTCGGAGGCTTGTTCACTGTATTCAAATACACGACGTGAGGATTGGAACGTCGCGTGTTCGAATCCCGCAATCCCAACCCTGATTTGAAGATTTCCCTCTGGATGCGTTTATGGATAAATACAAGCAGCAGCAACAGCACGAATCGGATTTCAGGCGGGAAAGGCCCGTGGATGAGGGCAGAAGAAGAACAAAGTTAAGGAAGGAAAATGAAATAACAGAGAGCAACAACGACAACAGCAACGGCACAAAATCAAACTACGCATCCCCTTCTCTTCGCAAACAACCGCAACCCCATGGAGGAATAGGGGGAGGAGGATCCAGAATCCGATCGCTCCGGACGGGATTCGATCCCCAAACCAAAGAAACGCTATACAAAACCTCCGCAAGAAGCCCCAGTTTGGCGCCCCGGCGGCCCGTTAACGAAAAGAAGGCAGTCAATTGGCGGCTGGCCTGCTTTATGTCTAACGAGTATCTCACCCGCGGGACATTGCTGGGAAGACCGTGGCTGCCGCTGGATTCGAACCCCAAATGCCACCATGAAAATAACTATAAATCGAAGCTTAAGTCTGCCTCTCTTGAAAAGAACGACGATGAAATCAGACAAGAGAAAGAGAAGCTCTATCATACGTTCGCAGATTTTCTCCGAGGGGACGATGTCTACCTTCCCGGCATTGTGAATCCTTCTCAGCTGGCGTCTTGGCTCGGATTAAACGCATAAACAACCATACATATATGCTTCCACCCTCCGCAGTCCGCCCTTTACAGATTGCAAGGACGGTGTTCCTATGTTCGAATCTTGGGCTGATGATGATGATGTATTTTTTTCATGAAAGTCATGGTTGCCGCTGCAGGAAGATCTTTCTTTATTGCAGGTTTTCTTTGGAATTATCCATTTTGTTTTGCAAGGTTTTCAGTGGAATTGCCCATTTTATTTTTTAATGTCGTCGATAGGGATGTGCGTACTAAATCCCGACGGCAATCAGATAAAATTTCTACTGATTGAATTTGTGGTTGAAGCGGGCATTGGATCCGTGTAGTTACAGGAATAATGCGGGTAAAACCTTTGAAATTTACGATCATCGCATTTGCAGTAACTTAATCTTGTTTATTTCCTTGTAAAAAGTGGCATACCACTTTTACTTTTATCTTTCTTTCTACTGTTTTCTAATGTATAATGTTTTCTCTCCCTAACCTTTACTTTATTTTTTTTCTCTCCCTTACCTAGTAGATAATGATTTCAACTTTCTATTGTGAGTGCTTTCATACAAAATTAATTTGGCCAAATAATTCAATTACAATGGATTTTTATTCTATTCCCATATTTTTATTATTTCCAAGTCTATCACACAATTGAGAACTAAAAAGCATTATTATGATTAATCTTTCAAATATTGCAAAACAATTTATAAATTATAAGTAATAAAACTCATTTTACACTTTTAAAATGGAACATTGTCATGCATTCCCTGTCTACATGTTTTTAAATTATACATGCTATTTCACAATACAGGTGTTAATGAAATCTATAGATACATGTTTTTGAATTATACAGGCTTGGATGTGAACTTCACAATACAGGTGTTGATGAAGTCATTTCAACGATAATTACCAAATTCAACCGACAATTTAGTACATAAATTTGAAATTTTGGTTCGTCGGACAAATTGTTCTGTTTGATTAGGTTCACTGGTTCCATCTAATTTCAAAATCCAGCCACTCCAATTACTGAACCATCACGATATTACGTCTCACTGAGTTTTCTATCTTGGGACCTCTCGGTTATAGCCGTAGGCTTTCAGGGTGGCTGGCTGGTCCAGGGCATCGTGGGTTCAAGCCTTGGCGGTTTTTATGGATGCCAAACCCGTGGCATCCCGACAGTTTTCCTATCTCAAATAGAGTGGATAGGTTCAAGCCTTGAACAGGCTTTTCTGGCATATTTCACATACAGTGGATTACAGTTTTCCTGGAAAATGATAGAGGCCATTAATATGAACGAACACACCTTCCAGTAATTTTTCGTGAAATCGGGATTCCTCCGTCTGGAGTGTACACAATTGATGGTTGGGAGATCGATGCATACAACTGTGTCGACCTGTTTTTCAGCGGCTGATAAAAGAAACAGCTGGGTTTCTAATCTCCGACACCCTGTTGTTGGACATTGTGATTGCTGATTCAGACCATTAAACGCTTAGATGTTTGTTGGAGTACTTGGCTCTTCTCTGCGTCGTGAAACATCTGAATTACTATTCGTCCTGGTTGCAGTAGTTGGCTATTCCCTTATCCCACGCCGGATTTCAGCAGCCATCGTTGGAGCACCTTTCTTAATCCAATAAAGCAAAGTTTGAGGTACTTTTCATGGAGAGTGGTGCATTTTAAGTTTTGGAATGACAGAATAAAGCATGAGTGTCATTGCTAGAAAGGCAATGCAGAGAAAAATGGTCTTAGCTAAAGCTGCTCTACAAGATCGTATCGATTGGTTGAAAGGCTTGAAGGAAAATGCTATTCTCGGGGGATTATACCTGCCGGTACTGCAACGATTAATTTAGCTTTCAAATTAGGTAAAGCATTGCATGATTGATTCTTTCAGTATTTTTGGAAGAGACGGGGAAAGGAACAACGAACATGTGGGTACATGTATTATATGTATTATATGAAGAAGGACAAATTGGGTTGGGTTGCTGGACATTTGGAAATTTTGTTTTTCTCTCTTCTTTTTCCCTTCTTTCATAAGGGGACATTTTATTTCGAATTAGATGATGTTATAATGAGAATTATAATAAATATTGTACAAATTCAAGATGGAAACAACAGTTTCTTCTAAATATTGAAAAGTTTAGAGAAACAAATCTATTTTCGGGATTAACTAGGGATTGCACCCGGTTTGAGCCACACCAACCTTTAACATGGTTGGATTTTTTGTCTCCGGAGTGGCTTAACAACACACTCCGTACACTCCATCACCGACTATCCTACACTTCGGAGACTCTAATGTGATGCATTATTATTCATATTATTAATGAACAATTATTCCAAATATTCCCTATATATTCCCATTTGAAAGAATAAATTGGAATAGAATGATAACATATTTCCTCTCTACTAATGACATATAAAGGAGGAGAAGTTAATTTGCTACTAAAAGGATTTTATTTCTAGGCAAAGGTTGATGATGAATTTAGTTAAAATGTCATACATGATTAGAGTATATATAATCGATGTTTTTATTCATGGTAAAATTTTGATTTTATAGATTGAGATTGTGTTCTTCTAAATTGATTCAAATATTGAAAAAAAAAACAACAAAAATCAAAATTCAATTCAAAATTTTGATTTATGAATTCATCAAGTTTTATAATATTACAAAATTTTTAATTAACTCATTTTTAAAACTAAATGCTTTGCTTTAATATATTAATAACATTTATTTAAAAAAATATGGACAAACCCTAACCACTGAAACATATGGCACGAAATTTGATATAACGTATTTTTACTTAGAATCATACCAAACACTTCATTCATCAATATTTATACAAATCACCAAATAGGTTGATATTCCAACCCACCACTAGTCATCATCAACATTAAATGAACTTGAATATTCGTAACGCTTCATTAATGAATTGTTGGGATTCTCTTTTGAGCGAGAGGTAGCTGAGTGAATGTTGATGCCCAGTGTTGTTACTTTGTAAGTTGTCTCTTTTCATGAGGCATTGTCTCTACATTATTATTATTGCAATGAAGAAGATCCCATATTCATTTTTTTAGATTTGTGATATTTGGAATTTTGATATCATCATGATTGAAATTTTGTGTCGTTGGAATTTTGTAAAATATTAAAATTAAGTTTATTTGATATTTAAGATTGATATTAAAATAATAAATATACTATCTTAAATTTAGTTTTGTGATTTGATGTTAGAAGGTTTGGTTGGAATTTTGTAAAATATTAAGATTTAGTTTATATTTATGATAAGTGTATTTGATTCTTGATAGTAAAATAATAATTATATAATTATATATTTTAAATAAATTTTAAAAATAAATTTTATTTTTAAGAAGTTTTTCAAAAAAGTTTTACTATTTGTCCTAAACAAAATTTTCAAAGAGTGGTTCATGGAAATCCATGACCATTCAACAAAAACTCCAAGAAGCATGCATTTTTTTTTCCCCATAATTATGAAGGTAGGATTTAAAGATATTCTAGTTTGTGTATGAATAAAAAGGGAAACCCTAATGAATAGCTTAGTCTTACATTCAAATTTTGGATCTATACACAAAGTGGATGTCAACCTTATGTTTTTCATTGAACTTTCCAAGGATGATTTGAAGTTGCTCATATGGAGGAAGTGTGATTTCCACTTGTGACTTTAACAATTTTTATTGAGGTGGTGAATGCAAAACCCATGGTATCAAGCATGTATATTACACAAGGAATTATTCTTTCAATGTCGACTATTCAACATAACGATTTCAATTTTCTTACTCTTCTTCTTCATCATCCTCAATATACATATTTCATGTGTCGCCAATTGAAAGTAAGGGCTAGCAACCCTATATGGAATCTAACTTATAAATATGTCTAGTGGACTTCTTCAATGAAAGCATCAAGATATACATTTTTCAAAGAAGAGTGGCATGTTATGATACCCCTAATAATGTTATATGTACCTACATTACTATATTTGATTATGATACCCCTAGTAATGTTATATGTACCTACATTACTATATTTGATTAGGTAATAGGGTAATTGAGAGAATGACTTTTGAATGCACTCTATTATTATAATTAAAGTAATGTGGCCAAGTCATTAAATAAGGGCCATTTGTGATTATGACAAGGTCAAGTCATAGGTCTATAAATAAGGAGTGAAGCTCACACTAGAGGTATTGAGTATTTTTTTGAGTATTTTTATTTTTTGTCTTTGGCACTATTAGGAGGTTGCCCATTTGAAGCGGTTAGAAATGTTTACCCTTGAGGTGGATAATATAGTTCTTTTGGTATAATATTGTGATTTTGGTGATAGTATTGCAAGTATTATGAGTTAAAAATCATATTAAAAACATTAGTTTTGGGTCTAAAATATGATTTCATTTGGTGGTGTACACTCCCCTTCTCTCCAACATAGAAGTTGGGTACCAACTTTTTGTTATACCAAATTTTCCTCTACTTTTAATATAGATACTAATATCAATTCTAAATTTAGAGTTTCCAATAACTCACTTTATATCTCAAATGCAAAACTAAATACATACTTAAAGATCATGCATTAACAAATCTCTAAATTTACAAGCTAAACTTAAACTTATCCTATTCATTCATATGCTCAACATTCACAAGTAATATATTAAATATTTAACTACTTAATGAATTTCACTTTTAAAAACAATATTCATAACCATTTCCCATGCTTATATAGAATTTCCACACTCCTTCACAATTTTATACATCATACA
>SNQJ01S0086131.1:77931-99237 GCA_010110895.2 Picea sitchensis | reverse complement strand
TTTTGACATTTAAAGTTGTTGGTACGTGGATACCGAATTGAGATTATGGTTGAATTCATTTACATGATGATAATGCATAGATATGTATGATTTTGTGTTATAGACTAATCTACAGGTCAATGGGATATGAAATAGTCAAAGGATAATGATAATAAAAGTTGAAGTTGTGAACACTGACCGATAAAAAATATGGTATGAATCTTTGTATGTGAAATTATGTTGGTTCGAATGCTTTGCTATAATATATGGACGAGTGCAGGTTTTCAGCTGGTGAGACTGCCTAAAACTAAATATGCGATGACAAAATTCCTAGCAACACAGTGCCACTATATGTTCCATGGTAGGGTGTGAACCCTAGTCCTATTAGGAGGGGTGGAGGCATTTCCCACCATGTATCCTTTAAAACTTGGAGTCATGGGAGGACGGTGTTAGATCACGCTCCCCAAGATGTGTGATGATGACTTTCAGTTGTTTGTTGGGGAAGCTTGGTCAAGAGAGTGACACTTCCGCTTACGGGTTCTATTTGGAGTTAGGTCAATATAGTTGACACTCCAAGATAGTCCAGCAGAGGAAGGATAGGGATGGAAGATGGAAGTACGTTAGGGAGGAAGGATGAATAGAAATAGTTGATAGTGTGTGGGGATTTTTCCTTATTGTGGAATTTATCGTTTTCCCCTTTTGAAAATAAAATATGTATATATGTATATTCATAATTTCTTAACTGAACTACAATTATATAAATGAACGTTGTTGTGATAAATTATTGTAATTAAGGGATTTTGTGAACATTTTAATTGGTTTACTATATTTTATGAAATGAATGGTCTTGTTGATTGGATTGGATGCAAACAAGAATTACTATAGGTGTGATAATTATTGTCATTAGTACATGTGTGAGCCTTGTATGTGCTAGCTACACATGCATTTCTTGCACATGTACAATAGTATGTATAATTTATTTTTTTTGCTTATTGATAATGTTGTTTATTTGATGTGTATGTATGAACCATGTGTCATTACCCTTGTATTGTAAATTACTCTAACTTCGGGATGAAGTTTCTTGAAGGGTGGGTGTATGTAACAACCCTAATTAACTATTTAATTATCATGAATGATAAATATTAATTTAATTAATTATTAAAATAACTTTATGGAGACTTTATTATAATATTATTAGAATTGGTAGATGAAGTAATTAATGGGAGGGATAAGGTGGTTGAGGAATTAACGGGGGATAAGGTGGTTGAAGAAATGGATTCTTGGGAGGAAGATGAGGGAGAGGGGAGAACTTGGTAAAGGGCATCTTTGGTTTTTAGATATTTGGTTTTTGGGAAGGTAAGAAAATTTGGGGGAAGCAGGAGGAAGAGAGGAAAGAAGGGGTTGGAGTGAACAGTTTTGCTTGAGGACTCTCACAGGGGAACAATTGTTGTTGGGAATTTTGGTCTCGGGGGTCAGGAAACCACAAGGATTCCTAGATCTAGGGAGCCAGAGAGGTTGTTCCTAGTTGGTTAGGAGGTTAATACTCAATTTGGGAAAGATCAGCATCATCAACAACATCATCAACTAGAAAAGGGATGAATCAACTGAGCTTCGGGTGAGGTAAATACCTTATGCATTTTCTACTATAATTATATTGTTGTTATCATTATATTGTTATCAATCATTATATTGTTGTTAATGTATGTTTTTGTTTCTAAAATGTCAATTAGTATGATGCTAAACTGTCAATTATTATGCTGGAACAATAATTAAAGAAGTAGGTTACAAAGAATTTGTGTATTTATATTTATTTTATGAGGCACTGTAATTGAAGGCCTCACATGAAAAATTATGTCTTTATGGAATATTGATATGTTGAAGTGATTGTTCCCATGGTTTCTCAGTATGGTTTCTTGGTAAGGGTACGGAGATTGTAACATGATATTGGTTGGGCGACACACCATTTGGTTTCCTCCTGTAGGAGAAAGGTGTTTTTTCGTTCTATATGTATATTATCTTTGTTGATAAGTAATAGAAATAAATTCCTACCTTACTTATAAAAAAACTCTGTATTGGAAATTAAATACATCACCTCATCATCTTATATACCTAACATTTCCCCAATCCATATTGAGGTACTTTGTCAAACATTTAGTATGCAATTGTATGTTCATATAAATCACATTTTTTTTCCACAATAGCCCATTGTTGTAAGTTGGGCTCTGATACCACTCTACAATGTGTCTAGTTGTCTTCATGTGCCATTAAGTCACTCCATAACCAAAATCCCTCCTCTAATAGCCAACCATTAGGCCAAATTATTACTCTAACAAAATTATAAACCAAAACGCATACACAATATAAATAGTAGCAAAAATAACATTGGATATTTTAAATCCATTGATTATCCATTGATTTAAAGGCATTATAAAAATAGAAATCATTCTAGTCAATTGGGTTTAACTTGGGTGGTTGGGAAAAATGATTTTGTCCTCCCGACCTAGGTTCAATTCCTACAAATGACATGTTTTAGCTCTTAAAAAGAGTATATTATTGTAATGGATTTAATCCTTTAATGTAAATACTTACCTATAATTAAATACAAGTCCACCAAATTGCTTGTTGAGGAGCGATTTATGGCCCTACAACAAGAAACAGTTATGTATTCCACCCTCAATATAGGCCATGATACCCACTAGAGAGAAGGAATATACTACAATTCTCTAATATCACTCATCCCAACCCTTTAGTCACATGAAAAATACAATATGCTCACTATACATCACTCAAAGTCCTCATCTATCAATCAATAAGCCAATCAATAAGCCATGACACTCTCTTCGACTACCCTACACAAAACAAGGAAGATATTCCATTTCAATACTACACAATCCAGTGAGTATCTTATTCCCTTTAAGTTATCTTGATAGAAAGCAAAAAGAGTCCAACTATTTGTTTTGTTATTGGAATAAAATAGAAGAGAAAACACTCTGGTATAAAATAATCATTGAGAAGCAATAACAAGGTTGCATATTTACTAGTTTTTTCTCTAAGTGTTGTGGCATTTCAACCATGGTTCTTTCCTCAAAACCACTTAATTTATTCTCATATTTTAGTATAAGGTTCCCCAAATTCTACAATCTCTTACCACCCACAAGTCCATGGATTTATCCTACCAATGAAAACATAGCATCCATGCTTTCACATAGGTTTCTTCATTAACTAAAAGAGGGAAAATGCCCATATCTTGGGAGATGAATGTCGAATGGAGAATGGAAGAATGTCAGAATAAATGACAATAATGAGAGAAAAGGAGAGAGAGTTAAGAAATGATTGGCAATTTTTCTTGTGACCAAAGAATGAAGTACTCTTACATTTTCCCTTAATGATTTTTCTCAACCCATGCTCCAATAACTACATGAGAAGAGTTAATATAAATCAATTATTAATATTAAACAATTATTTTTAATTAAATATATAAAAAAATTATAATTTCCTTGGGATGAACTTCCCAAAACTCAACAATAGGGATTATACCCAAAGACGAGTCCCAATCACATTCCTCCATGTTTGGTGTGGAATTATCCTTTGAGTTAATGGTACGATAACCATTCTATGGGATTTAATAGTTTTCCTTTCTCTTTTTGTGTTTATAAATTTTATAAAATGACTGCATAAAGTAAATTAATCTAACATATTTAAAAGAGACTTGTCTTGTTGCATAACCTCTAAGAACAGTAAATAAATACAAAACATAGTTTGTGATATTTTTGCAAGTAATTCCTCTAAGATCTTTCTAGTGCATAACAACATTTAAGATTCATAGATATCGTATAGTTGAAAGAGATTAAAATAAAATACCCATAATTAATTCAACCGATATTTCAACTACGAATAACTAAAAAATCAATTTGCTAACAATAACAACAATTCATTCAATTATATAAGATAACTTAGAAGCAATTGAAATTCTTACTCGATGACTAATACATTTAAAAAAAAAAAAAAAAATTATTCATGACAAAGAATATATGCACAGAAATTCCTCTGCAAACCAAACGAAATGTCTTTACTGCAATCAAAGTTTTTTCAAATTAGCTTTTAAATAGTTCTTCACTAAAGATTTCAAAAACTTTCCTTAGAGTCCAAAGTCCTCTCTAAGAGATCGATGTCATCAATTTATAATTCCAATTACAAACTTAAAAATAGTATAATAAAAAAATGTAAAATGTAAAAATATTGTGTGTTTTATGACCCTCGTGATCTAGGAGTTTTGATCATTGAATGTTTGGGATTTTTTGTCGGTGTATATTCAACATCATAACTAGGTGATACGGTTGATTCAGAAATTGCATGTTCAATAGCGTAACTATCCCATTTCTTAAACACTTCTTCATACAACCACTAATGAGGGAAGATGTGTTAATCCATGGGAAAACATAGACTTTCCTTCTCATGCTTGAATCGTCGAACATGCTTTTCTTTTTTTGGAATTATAGATTCCAATTTAGTGAATGTTATGATTTCCTCAACCAATAAATTATTTACGTGGCCATGTTGTATTGATGTAATCCCTTTGAATTCATATTTGTCCCTTCCTACCACCTTCTCAAAATCTGAAAAAACTTCATTGATTGGACAAAAATCTATTGGTTGGTCGAAACTAGGTAACTAGCTATTAACCATGGTGTCATTTACAAATTGCCACAATTCCATACATATTTCCCATTCCTCATCTTCTTTATCCTTTGACACTATAGACAATTCCTTCCAATACTACAGTGACTTATGTATTCAAGTGTTTCTTTATTTTGTTAAAATTCTGATGTTGTGATCTTTCAGACCACCAACCTTCTGAATTTCCTTGATGTATTCAATCTAGTCTTGTATTGTATCCTGCCTCTTATGCCACTTTATGATTTCTTTTTGTACAACTGATAGTTGCAAAGTTTCCTCTTGAATCTCATCTATATTGGAAATGAAACTCATTATTACATGTTCATGTTTACTTTTTTATTCAAGAATATATGCTACAAATTTGGTTATAACATCAAGGGATCCTTTATAGTAACTTACGTGGTTTCTCAAGAAATTAAGTTTATTCTTGTCTTCTCGATTTCAAATTCTTTATCCTTGGAATTGTCAAAGGTAGCATAAGAGATTGTTTCCCCAACAGATAAGATCTCATTGATCTTTGGGTAGCATAAGAGATCATTTCCCCAACATATAAGATCTTGTTGATCTTTGTTGTCTTGGTGTCTAGCAAAGGATCCTCTACAGTACATATTACTACATTATATACACCTATTTTTTTTTCATTTTCTGCATTATTTTGATGATGGATTTCCTCTTGTGATTGCAATCATTGGATTCTAAATCGCTAATTTCCTCCAAAGGGTATGGGATTTGTTGATCACACCATCATAAAATATTTCCTTAGATGCTAGGGGTGTGAAAACTATCCATATTAGGATCCTTCCCTTTGTCAATTGTTTGAATCTTTTGTAACTTTTGGGCTACATTATGAGTCTTGTGGGAAATATGGTCAACCATGTCCTCCATCCCAAAGTTATATCCCTCATATTTTTATCCTCAGCCCCTTCATCCTCTTCATATTTTCTATCTAAATCAATAATGTATTTACTATCATTGGTCAAGTCAATGACTCCTTTAGGTATGCATATAGGTTGCTACTCTGATTTCTCACCTTGTGTATCTTGTGTAATGCCTTGTTTCTTTCTATCTAACCTTGTTTCTCTATGGCTTATTCTTCTTATTATTTCTCTAACCTTCTTTTTTCTCTATAGATCCTCAATTCCCTCTATACTTCCCCTTGTTTTACCTTTTCAACCATTATTTTTTCTTTTATCTCTTGGTGTACAACCTCCTCTTCTTGCTTTCTATTTATCTGTTTTCCTTGTTTCCTTTGTGTTAGCACTAGAGGTCACCTTCAGATTACATAGAAGGTAAGCCCAATAACCATCATTTTATGTGAGTGTAATTGAGTTTTAAGAGGTCAAATGGAGAAGACTCAATGATAATAATGTTCTAACTCAGAAATATGGACTAGCATGCATAAGAAATTGAGGTTTGGAATCAACTTCAGTTAGTAACTTGGAGTAAATGTGAGTAGAAGGAAGCATTTGGTGAGAAAGGTGTAGAGGGATGCTATGGACATTAGGTATTCAAGAAGCCTAAGGAGGAAAAATTCAAACATAAGATCCTCTTGGATTCAAATTTTAAAGAAACTGAGAGAAATTATAACAGCACTATAATCAAACATTAATCATAATACAGTTACAACAATTCATTTGAATCAGTCATTCATGAACTCTTTTAGTATCAGAGGTGAATAATATGGGGTATGAAAGCTAAATTAGATTAATCCAGAAGTCTCAAATCAAGTACATAACCAGAGAACCAGTGTTCTTCATCAAAATATTACAATAGCAGGGAGCCTAGCTCAACCATTCGACCTTAACAAAATACTAAAACTGCCTATATATACTCAAAAAGGTTGCAACCATTGGGAGCATGATCGGACCTCTGCATTTAAAGATTTTAGTTGGTGCCTGCTCTGTCAGACTGTGCAAGCCTTCTCATGTCAGATGTGATCTTGCCTCAGTTATGTGTTTTGCAGTAAAATCCCTCCAGAAGGAAACTTTGGATTGCCAATCTGCACTCACGGTTGTCTTCCGCCTGCTTTCCATTTATGGGTTGAGATGAGTTTTCAACCACCTCCCCCATTTCCATTAGCTACCTTCATTAGGATCGGGACGAGTCCTAACACCCATGAATGTTCCAGGAGGTGCCAACGAATTCTTCGAGTCAATCTCGGTGCCTCGAGGCCATGCAAATATTCTTCTGTGACCAATACAGGCTCTTTCGACCTTTGGTGCAACTCCTCTCCATCAATCCATCCTACATGAGACCTCGGGCCATCACCTGGGGATCATATCCAAAGGGTCTTAGTAATTTCATCTTTTGAGAGTCTCCACTCCACTTGATTCCAAATATATCTCGCCCGAAATTGTGAAATGGCCTTATTCATATCGACAGTTGAACTCGCTTTGAATCTGACGGCCACGATTGCTTCCCAAAAACCCCAGTTGTCATCTGCTCAATAGGCGCTTACCCTTGTTTATGTCCCCACTTTCCATATGACCACGAGCTATGATCATGGTCCCAATCCCTAGGTGCTTCGTGATTTTTCACTTCGCAAACTTGCGTCGTGCTCCGTGCTAAAACCTATGATTCTCGAAATCACAACTTCTTAGATCTGGTGCCACAAATCCCTCTGAATCAGATGGGTCTTGTTAATTTTGGGTTTCGGAAGTTCAAACCTTTGACGAACAACTTTAATGATATTTCAAACTCTCGATTCCAACGATTATTTTCCATCGTTGATCTCTCCTCATGAGATCTATGGCCTAGATTAAATCTTTGCTCGACCCTATGACTTTAGGCTTTTTCTCTGGTGCAAAAATTCATGCAACTTTTAACCTTCTAAAATAATGCACGTCGTCAATCGATTCTCCTGATGGATATTCGTCGTTGTAAGATTAAAACTGCCTTCTTCTTGTGCTTCAAACCCAAAATCGACTGTTAGGAAAGTTGTGCTTTGTGTTCATGGTTGCGGCCTGCATGATCAAGGATTCAGATGAATGGTTGTGGGTTGGGAAAACATGGAGACCGGGGAAAAATTACAGACTTAGGTAGAAACCACAAACCCACAGGACTCTAAAATTTTTATGTGATAACATTTGGCTCCAGAGGGGATGGCATGCTCCCTACGAGCTGCTAAGAACAAGTAGTTCTAGTGCCTTAGTTGTTGGGTTATGGAGTCATATATAAAAACCAAAAACGAAAGAACAATGATATTTACAATGACATGGGAAGCCACTCATGGCTTAAGTAAAAAAATTCTTCATAAAATTCCCATTTACAGGGCTACCAAAAACTTTAGCATCCTCCAAATCCTGCAACTTGTAAGTGTTATTTGAAAAGATATCAGAAACTTTGAAGGGGTAAATCCATAAGGCCTCAAATTTACCATGCTTTCCTTTATCTTGTTTAAGTGCATCCCACTTGAGTACTAGATCTCCCAGCTGGAAATCCTCTTTCCTTACTTTTCTGTCAAAATCCTGCTTGATCTTCTGTTGATGGTCATGGGCTTTGTCCAGTAGTTTCTCCTTCATCTGTTGCACTTCTACCAGCCGATGTATTCTTCTGATCACATCATCTGGTTCTCCTTGATAATCATGGAAGATTTTTTCCATAGGTAAGGCGAGTTGAGAGAGAAATATGGCCTCAACTCCATACACCAGTTGGAAAGGAGAGACACCAAGAGATCTCTTTGTTGTCACTATGTCATCCCATAGCGCAAATTTAAGCTTTGAATCCCAAGCTTTCTTGTTGTCTTCTAGCAATATTTTAATGATATTAATAAGGCTATTGTTAGAGGACTCTACCAGTCCATTACCTTGGGGGTAGTAAAGAGTAGAGTGAATCAATGTGATTCCAAACTATTCACAAAACTTAATCAATGGTTCATCTTTGAAAGATGCAGCATTATCAGTGACAATTTTGTTTGGACAACCAAATCTTTCCATAATATCTTCAAGAAAACCAATGATTATCTTGTGGGAATCATTTCTTGTGGGGATGGCCTCTATCCACTTAGTAAAGTAGTATGTGGCAATCAAGATCTACCCATGTTGATTACTTTTAGCAGGATGAATTTCCCCAATAAAATCTAGGCCCCACTATTGAAAGGGTCCYGAAGCTACCACGGGTTTCAATGGAAAAGAATTGAGTTGCTGCTTTCCAAAGAATTTTTGGCACTTGACACAAGACCTGATCTTTTCACAGACATCAGTTAAGAGACTAGGCCAAAAATAACTAGCCTTGAGAATCTTGTAGGTTGTGGTTCTCTAGAAGTGATGCCCGCCACATAAATTGTCATGAAAATCATAAATAATCTTTTGAGCTTCTTGTGGGTCTATACATCTCAAAAGAACTCCCAAAGGGTCTTTCCAATATAAGACTTGATCAATAAGACAATACTAATTTATTTGAGCTTCAAGGCTCTTACCTTGTTCCTTTCCATGCCATCAAGAGGCTGCAACTTCTGTAGGAAAAATATAATATCCTTGTACCAAGTGCATTTTTTCAATGGGAAGCTGACTTGAGAATCTTCATCAGACAACACTGCTTGTTGATTTTCTGAACAATTGTTGATAAAATTTACCCCCAAATCTTTGCAATTAGATTCAGCCAGCAACCTGTCTAAACCTTGGGATTTAACCAGTTTGGTGGGCTTTATTTCAAGCTCAAATTCAAGGATCTTGGCAATCCACTTGCTCCTTCTTTCGTCTATGTCAGGCTGGATGAGGATCTCCTTCACAGAAGCTGAAGGGACATATGCAATGACCTTTGAATGCAGAACATAGACTCTGAAAGCCTTGAGGGATTTTACCAAATCATAGGCATGTTTTAACATGATGTCATACCTTAGCTCAGCTTCTCTCAATGCCCTACTGAAAAAGGAAATAGGTTGCTCCAACCTTTGATCATTTTTCTAAAATAAAACAACTTCTACTATGTCAAATGAAGCGAAAGAGAAAATCAAAAAATCCTTGGAATAATTAGGAATGATGAGCACATGTGCTTCAGTCAAGGCCTTCTTTATTTGATCAAAAGAATTTTGAGATTCTGTAATCCACTTGACTTCATTTCCCTTCCTCAACATGGTCATAATATATTTTACCATTTCAACAAAATTAGAAACAAACCTTCTTAGAAAATTAGTTTCCACAAGAAAGATTGAACTTCTTTCTTGGATCTAGGGAGTGACAAGGTTTGGATAGCTTCTACCCTACTGGGCTCAATCCTTACTCCCTCAGTTGATATTATGTGCCCTAATAATTTCCCCTCCTTCATGGCGAACAATGACTTTTTAGGATTTAAGGAGAGACCAAATTTCTTGCATTTCAAGAAGACCTTTCTTAGATGATAACAGTGTTCTTTATCAGACCTGGAGAAAACTGTAATTTCATCCAAATAGATGACTACAAATTTATCTTTTTCTCTGATGAATGCAATGTCCATAGCTCGTTGGAAGGTTGCCCCTGTGTTCATCAATCCAAAGGGCATCTTAGCGTACATGAATTTACCCCAAGGAGTAGCGAAGGTTGTCTTCTCTCTGTCTTCAGGCAAGACAAAAATCTGATTGTAGACAGAAAAGCCATCAATCATGGACATCCTAGATGCACCAGTTACCCTCTGTAATATGTTCTCCATCTTTGTCAGGGGGTAATTGTCCTTCTTAGAGCTTTTGTTCAAATTCCTGAAATCGACACAAAGTCTTATTTATCCATTCTTCTTTCTCACTGGGACCAAGTTGGCCACCCATTCAGAATACCTCAGAGGGATGATAATCTGGGCATCCAAAATCTTTTTCACCTCTTTATTCATAATAGGAAGCAACATAGGATTTATTTTTCTCAATTTCTGCCTAAATGGTTTGGCCTCTTCCTTCAATGGTATCTTATGTTCGATGACACTTGTGTCATATGTTATGAGATATTCATATGTCCAGGAAAACACATAAGCAAATTCTTTTAACAGCTCTGCATATTCAACCCTTTGTTCCCTTGACAAGCTTCTTGATAACTTGACAAATTTCGGATCCTTCTCTGTACCAATATTGTACTCAGCTATATCAACATCATCAGCTGAACCTTTAACCTTCACTGCCACACCATTCCCATCGAATAGTCTTTCCAAAGGAACTAGCCCCTTTGGGATATGATTGCTAGGCAACTGAACAATATGATGATGGGAAATTTTTCTTAGAATAACATCAGCCTGAGGACTATTTTCAAAGTCGTGATCTTGATCTATATGTAATGCATAAAATTCATCAACAAACTCAAGGAATATTTTGAGCTCAAGGTCATCCTAAAACACCTTCCAATGCTTGACATTGTCGGGTATAGAGGGCCTATATTTCACCTCTACATCATACTTGATTTTTGATGGCAATAGGACTATGAAATGGCTTGTTGAAACAACCAAAGAATCATCCATGGTATTCTCCTCTCTTGGGATAAATGAAATGTTGAAAGATAAGAAGAAACTATCAACTAGGTCCCACACTTCATTTCTGTAAGCTTTGATCCTAGGATGCTTAGCTTGGTAATACTTCTAATCTGATGAACAATTAGTTTTTCATCACTAAACATTGATAGCTTCTTAATCCCCATGTCCTTTTCAGCCCTTAAACCCAAAACAAGAGCTTCATACTCTGCCACATTGTTGGTAGCCTCAAATCCTAGCTTGTAGGGCAAAACTATAGTCTCTTGATAAGGTGAAAAAAATACCACTCTAGCACCAGCACCTTCCTTAGAAGAGGCTCCATCAAAGAACATCTTCCAAACAAAGGTATTTGGAGGAGGGGTTTCACAAAAAGTGATGGGTTTCTTTCTGATTTCAAGAGGAGGTTCAGGAGCATTAGTGAGATGCAATATGTTGGATCCCAAATCGTGTCGAGAGAAAAAATAGGATGGTTAGTGGGGTTTGTTTCATCACTAATGATGTAGGCCAACTGAGCTTCCTTCTAAATTCTCTTTTGTTCACCCACGAACATAGGAATAGTGGCGTATGAAAGGTTCATCTGCAAGGTTCCCCCCAATCTCTTTATCCAATATCTAGATAGGAGCATCCCGAACTTAGGGGGAACGTCAGCCACTATGATATCCATGACCACGGTCTTAATTGGCAGTTGGAATAGAGAAACGACCAGGTATTTGATAACCCCAAGGCACTTTACCTTCCTGGAGTTGAAATAATACAGGTCATGGTAGGTTTTTGTAACCTCCAACCCGAGCTCTTCCATGAAAATATTAGGCATAAGATTGTGAGATGCCCCTGAATCCATCAAGTAGTTATGCAGCACCTTATCATGGATGTTCAATGAGGTATATAAGGGAGGGGAGGAGTCATATCTATCCTCTACCAAAGGCCCTAATATGGCAGTTGGCCTTTCATCTTGGAGGTTAATTGAGTTTGTAGAGTGGGATGCAGGTTTGGGTTGAAACAATTTTGATAGGCACCTTTTGAAATCCTCATGCTTGACTAACTCTGAGAGAGGTACAGGGATTCTAATCTTTTGAATCTCATGCTCAAATCTATATGGGGATGGATGATTCAGAATCTCCTTCACCTCTAGGACATAACTTTTGACCACTGGTGGGGGGCTCTATTCCTTCCTTTCTTTGATGTTGTATGCTAGATATCTAGTAGGTTTCTCAGTTCTAGCAGTTCATTCAGGAGTGTCAGGATTTCCTTCCTTCTTCTTGGATTGGAGGTTATATCTATTCATTTCGTTGTTGGTCTTTTCTCCTTTGTTCATCTCATTCAGTTGATTACTCATGAGGGATTCTTCGTATGCAGGTTGAGTTAAATGAGGGAATGAAGAGGTATATCCAAGGCAATGGATCTCAGGATCAAAATCTTCTTCCTCTCCATCTTCATTAGTAACCAGGTTATTTCTTAAAGGATTTTGGATTTTCTGATCATATCGGTCCTTGTTTCTCTAATCTCTTTGGATGATATGAGGGGCATTAGTTGGTCTTTTGAAACTGCCCCTATTATCAACAATTTGGGTATTTATATAGCTCTACTTTCCTTCCAATTCGAATCTTTACATCCTAGCAGAAAGTGACTTTAGTAGTTTGGTTACTTCATCCATTTGAGGGGGGGCAACAAAGGAACTAGAAGTCGAACCTTCAAACCTACCTTTTATTTTGTCTCTATCAGCCTTACTCCTAAGCTTATCAACTGCCAATATATTAGATTCTACTTCAATGAATGCATCTTTCATATGAGCCAAGGAGGTATCTCTTCTTTCTCTTAACAGGAGGCAAAAATCAGGGTCAAAAGCACTAGAATAAGTAATCTTTGTAGAGGTTTTTGTAGGCTTAATCTTAGTGGGAATTTTATTATAGATTATATTAAACCTCTTTGAGAAGTCAGAAACAGATTCCCCTTCCCCTTTCTTCAGTGATCTGAAATCTGTAATATAGTAAAGGAAATCCTATCTATCACCCCAATTATTTAAGAAAGCTTGATCAAGATATTCAATCCCATCAATAGATCCAGGGGGGAAATCCTTGAACCATTTCCTGCCCTCTCCATCAAGGATATGAAAAAAAAAATTCATCCATACATCTTCAATCATAATGACATAGTTTTCATCATAACTATAGAAGGTTGTAAGGTTCTCCTCGCAGTTATATATCCCTCACCTATG
The DNA here is from genome assembly GCA_010110895.2 of Picea sitchensis. NCBI lineage: Eukaryota > Viridiplantae > Streptophyta > Pinopsida > Pinales > Pinaceae > Picea > Picea sitchensis. The sequence goes on along the minus strand of SNQJ01S0086131.1, from coordinate 85,943 downwards.
AACTTGGGCAATTTTTTAAGGTAGCCATTAGCTAGGAGAGAACTCATAGGCTGAGGCTGAACAAGAGGGGTGTACTTAGAAGTCACTATAGAATCCATTTTATTTTGGGGGGGATTATCACCTGCCATTAGGATGTGAACTACAAGAGAACCCAGAGGGGATGGAATTTGGACAGGTGAAACTGGGGCAGTGCTTCTGGGAGAGAAAGGAAAAGGCTGGGCATTGGGAGATAAAGATAAGGGGCTGGAGGGAATAGAGGTTTCCCCCTCTGTAACTGTAGAAAATATAATAGGAGGAGGATTAGTAAAGTCTGGAGTAGGAAAGTCTTCTAAGGTCCTGGGTCTAAACCACTTCACAACTCTAGGGGAGACAGGGGTGTCAAATATTTCTCCTTCCAAACCAAGACTAGGAGGGAAGAAATCAGCAGGGAAACTCCCAAAATTTAAACTTCTATAAACTCCAACAGTTTGTATAACAGGATAATCAAAGACAGTTATGAGAGATTGTAAGGAGGGATTATGCAAATTATCAGAATAACTTGGTATAGCAGTGGAGGTGCCTTTTTGAGCAGTCTTTCCTTTTCTGATACTTTTTTCTGGGTCATCTTCAGGCGTTGCTAGAGGCAGTAGTGGACTGGACCTCGTGTGTGTTCCTTTAGGATCCAGAACTGAAAAGTGGAGTCAAAATAGTGGATTCGCCAAGTGCAAGTTTCAATATTCAATGGTTCTGATATCTAATGCACCTTCATAATCAAAATCTTCTTTGTCATTCTATCCCAGGGAAATGTCTTCAATTCATTCCTCGACAACGACGCCAGAAATGTTAGCACTAGAGGTCACCTTTAGATTGCATAGAAGTAAGCCCAGTACCCATCAGTTTATGTGAGTGTAATTGAGTTTTAAGAGGTCAAATGGAGAATAATCAATGATAGTAACGTTCTAACTCAGAAATATGGAATAGCATGCACAAGCAATTGAGGTCTGGAATCGACTTCAGTCAATAAGTTGGAGTAAAGGTGAGTAGAAGGAAGACTTTGGTGAGAAAAGTGTAGAGCGATGCTATGGACATCAGTTCTTCAAGCATCCTAAGGAGGAAAATATCAAACATAAGATCCTCTTGGATTCAAATTTCAAAGAAACTGAGATAAATTATAACAACACTATAATCAGACATTCATCATAATACAGTTGCAACAATTCATGTGAATCAGTCATTCATGAACTCTTTCAGTATCAAAGGCAAATAATATGGGGTAAGAAAGATGACTTAGATTAATACAGAAGTCTCAAATCAAGTACATAACCAGAGAACCAGTGTTCTTCATCAAAATATTACAATAGCAGGGAGCCTAGCTCAACCATTCGACCTTAACAAAATACTAAAACTACCTATTTATACTCAGAAATGATACAACCACCGCGAGCGTGATCGGACTTTTGCATTTAAAGCTTTCAGTCGGTGCATACTCTGTCACAATGTGCAGGCATTCTCATGTCATACGCAAGCTTTTCTCAATTATGTGTTTTGTAGGAAAACGCATCCAAAAGGAAACTTTGGACTGCCAATCTGCACTCACGGTCGTCTTCAGCCTGCTTTCCATTTATGGGTTGAGACGAGGTTTCAACCACATCCTCCATTTTCATTAACTATATTCATTGGGATAGGGATGAGGCCTGATGCCCATGAATGTTCCAGGAAAATCCCATGACTTCTTCGAGTCAATCTCGGTGCCTCGAGTCCATGAAGATATTCTTTTGTGACCAATACTGGCACTTTCTGCCTTTGGCGCAGCTCCTCTCCATCACTCCATATTGCATGTGACCTCGGTCCATGACCTGGGGCTCATATCCAAAGGTGCTTCAGGATTTTGTCTTTCGAGAGTCTCCACTCCATTTGATTCCAAATAGCTCGATGCCCGAAATTGTGAAATGGCCTTATTCAGATCGACGATCAGACTTGCTTTGAATTTGATGACCATGATTGCTTCCTGAAAACCCCAGTCGTCGGTCGCTCAATATGTGCTTACCCTTATTTATGGCCTCTCTTTCTATATGACCATGGGTTATGATCATGGGCCCAATCCATGGGCGCTTCATGATTTTGCACTCTACAAACTTACGTCATGCTCCATGCTAAAACCTATGATTCACAAAATTGAAACTTCTCGAATTTGGTGCCACGCATCCCTTTGAATCAGACGGCTCTTGCTAATTTTGGGTTTCGGGAGTTCGGACCTTTGACGAACAACTTTAACCATATTTTGAACTCTCGATCGCAATGATTATTTTCCATCGTTGATCTCTCCTAATGAGATCTACGACCCAAATTAAATCTTTTCTCAACCCTGTGACTTTGGAATTTTTCTCTGGCACAAAACTTCGCGCAAATTTTAACCTTCTGAAAGAATGCACATCGTCGATCTATTCTCCTGATGGATATTCGTCGTTGAAAGATTAAAACTTCCTTCTGCTTGTGCTTCAAACCTAAAATGGACTGTTACAAAAGTTGCACTTTGTGTTCATGGTTGTGGCCTACATGATCGAGGATTCGGAAGACTGTTTATGTGATGGGAAAACAGGGAGACTGGGGAAAAATTATAGACTCATTTAGAAACCACAAACCCACAGGACTCTGACAATTTTATGTGATAATACTTTGGGATTCTCGTTCTTGTTGTAATGTCAACTACTCATGTTGGACAAATTTTAACTCTAAATCCTCTTTCAATGTAATTTCTTCTAGTCTCCTAGATTATTTGGATTCATTCTGAGCTCTCTCAGAAGCTAATCATGTTTCTATCTCAAGCATATGTTCGTGTGTGGAAAATGTTTTAAAATTTGTTATACGAGAATTTTCCTTTCTTTCCAGTATGTCATCCCAATCATGATCATCTTGGATGAAAAAATTGTATTCTCACTTCTCATGCATATAAATCTAGTAATACACACTAAATCAAATTGTTTGGCAACCAACCCCTTTATTTAATGACTCCTAAATTGTCCCAATGATAATTTTGGTATTCCAAATGACTAGTTGTTTGTTGCCTTGCATGCTTCGAGTCTTTGATTAAATAGTGTCCTAGTCTAAAAACATATGGTATAAAAATTTTCTTCTTTACCTCCTTTAGCAATGAAGCATTAAACCATTGATATACCATTTGATAAGCAATATCCCCCATAACCAACTAGTCTGGTACATATTTTAGCAAAATATGAGGTGTTGTAGTTGCACCAAAAATTCTTATATAATTGAAACCCTCTTGAATGTACCAATTACCGATACAATTTACCAACTTCTTATCATCAACAGTCAATCTTGGATATTCTTCTTAGAAAATGATGGAATATAATTGTTCTAAGAAATGATCACATGCTTCTATATATTTCTTCTTGTACTTGTTATCCCATGAGATATGAAAGTATACATGCACCAGGGATTCAAAACTATGCCAACTAAGATTTAGTCCTAGAAATAGGTTGGTATCACATACAACATCCAACAAGTAAGAGAACATATAGAAGGTGGGAACTATACCAAGTGTTTATTTATCCTTGTGAACTCATTCAATCATAATACCCAACTGATTTAACAAGATTCCTCCCAAATTAAACATCTTTCTTGTGGTAGCCATTGTGTATTCCAAAGGGAGCCATGTAGTTAAAAGTATTGGAAAAATCATTTTCCCCATATAAACTACATATTAAAACCATTCAAGTACATGTATGGTTCTCTCAAATTGATAATTGTATACCATGGACTAGGTCTGTTCATGAATTTATTATATTCCTTCCACCAATTGGATATGATATTTATGACATCATTCTTGTCATAAAATTCATGGAAAAAAGAAGTAACCAGTAGGAATTCATGTTTTTGAAATTTATAATATTTCTCCAAATTCTCTACTAAGAAAGAGCCTATGCAATTACCCATTGAGTTTACAAACATACAACTATTCAAAACGATATGATATATAATCTATTCAATGGCTTCAAAACAAGGGAAAATTGGTTCCCTGTCTTCCATAGAATAGAAATGATACTTCCTGATATTCATGAAAAATATATCATCTACTTCTCTAATTGTCATATCACTATGGGGAACAATCCCTCGATAGTATTCATTCTTGAATTTTAAGAATAACTCAGTCCATCATGGAAGAATCACTTGAGTCCCAGTACTTTCATTGGTGTCTTTGAATATTGGTCATGACAGAGGTTCTTCAACTGCCAGAAGTTGGATAACTAGGATGGGTGAAATCATGAAGATGGGTAACACTTTTGCTTGTTTTATGAGAAAAAAAATTGTATTTTCACAAGTTCTTCAACTTCTGGCATACAAACGTATTTTTTTTATTTATAATTTCACTTTATAGTAAAAATAAAACTTGTGAAAAATTTTGTTATCTTTCCAATGACTATGTTTCAATTTTTTTTTATCAAGATTTGATATGTCAATTTGACAATTGTTTAACAATATGTTCCTTAAACATGAAAGGAATGATAATGAGTTATGTTTTCCCACAACAATGTATCTATTATTAAACTTATGTTTTTAAGAAAAAAAATATACTGCAACAATCTACAAAGAATCTATTTTATTATGACTATAATTTTGAATCTAACGGATGAATATTATAATTTCTAGAATTTTTTGAAGTTGACCAAGCTGAAAAAGTTGTAGATTTTAAACATGTGTTTTTCTACACCTTGTATCTATATTAATTTTTACTTAAAAGTAAAATCTAAATATACCCTTTTGAAAACAATAGTTTAAGGATTATGAATATAAATTTTATAAATTTTTCAATGTATATTTTTAGAGATACCAATATTTCGTTTCACCGAATCATAATGTCTGCTGAAAATATTATGCTATGATTTTTTTTTTAAATTAAATAAAATTAGATAAAAATAATGAAAATGAAAACAAATTATAGGAATTGAAAGTAGATTTGGAAATGTTGGTGTCATTTTCAAAACCAAATTCTCAGTATTTGCAGTAGTCCGCAACCTCCGAAGTTCAGGTAAGCTTGGGAAAATTCTCTGTTTTTTGTTTTCAGTCCCAATTTCATGTTTTCGTTCGAACCAATCTTTCGGACGAAATACTAAAAACTAACGAAAACTGTCAAAACTGAACGGTTTCCAAGGTTTTTGGCCGAAAAAACCTTCTTTCGTCCGAAAGCATGTTGAGCGAATTCCTTTCGTCGAAAAAAATGAAAATACATGTCGTATCATTTCATTTCATGCCAAATCATATAAATACGCTTTCGGTCGAACACATTTAACACAATTCATCGGATGGACGGACAGATATGAGCTCAGGGATAGGGATTTAAAATCATTTCTATTACTGATTGCAATTGTATTCTTTTCTTTCTTTATTTCTTCCCTTTGTTCCATAGGCTGAATTGGAGTATCAATATCGATACATGATGATTTTATGGAGCACCTAAACAAAGTTTCGAATCATCTTTTTGGTTTTTGTTGAATAAGGTAATTGATTTTTGTTCAAGTTTTTATTGGAAGAACAATTTATATGTTGAAAGATAAATGTTGATCACTTTTTCAAGGTGAAGTCTTTGTTGAACATATCTTTTACAGATAACTATAAAAGTCATGGGAAACAAAAGTTTGCGCAAGAGAAAATTTGATCACACTTGAGATGATACTTGCCAAAACAAACAAAGGAAAGAGCATTATTGGAGAAATAAACGAGAACGTGCAAATATTGAAGAAAGAAACGATGATAATGTCAATAGAGATTTTCAACAAGAAGAAATTCAACCAGGTATGCATGCACATATGATGATCGAGCACACGACACACATTGGGACTATATTCAAAAAGTACAGAATTCAAAGTATAGAATTCAAATTTAAAATATTGTAAATAATATAATTGATTGTAATTACAATTTGATGTTTTTCAAAAAACATAAATAGGTTTTTCTCATAATGTCGAAGAAGACGTTGAAACCGAAATTGAAGCAGAAGGCATTGAAACCGAAATTGAAGCAAAAGACATTGAAACCGAAAATGAAGCAGAAAATGAATCACCTATAGGTATGTACATAAATTTAGATAATACAATATGAACACTCAAGTATATATAGTTTAGTGAATTTGTGTTCGGTTTATGTTTTTTAATATAAACTTTAAATTGAAATATGCAGGAGAATCTACCAACATTGATGATGAAATATTAGAAAATGTTGATACTAACAAATTTGGGAAGAAAAACGCTAAGCATTATATAAGATATTGAACTAGGAATATGTATAATACATTTTTCAAAGATGAATGAGTAACAGTACAAGCTCAAATTTTACTTTGTCTAATGAAGTCAAGAAAGTTAAAAGAAGATACATAATTATTGGGTATTCAAAAGTTGACAAAGGATACAAAGGTGAAACTAAATGTCTTTAACAATATAACTAGTGTATTAAATGCTTTTGGAAAATCTCGAAAAGAAAATGTCTATGTTGCACGTAGAGTGATACAAAAAGAATTTTTTTCATCTAGCAATATAAAAGATCGTTTGACAAGGCACATGGAAAAAACGATGGGAACGTCAAGAAAAACATTGCACAAACATAGAAAATTTCGATTGAAAATGATGAACTTGCTTGTTGGACAGTGATTTCTAGACAACCCTACAAAGATAGACTTGTGGAAAATGTTAAATAATTGGCCCATAAATGTTGGTTGGAAGAATCTCGTGTTTCACCACATACAAGGGATGTGTTGTGACGATGAATAGCTCGAAAACAATATGAAGAACAACCAAAACATATATTGTCAATGACACAAATAGAATTGTTCAATAAGTTCAAAGAAGAGCACAAAGAAGTTAAAGTTTGCATCAATACATTTGTGCAACAAAAGCCATGGTTTGTTAGACCCATAACTATTCGTGACACTTGTTGTTGTCGTTATCATGTGGAATTTGAGTTGTATTGCGACACTTTTTTGGATTTTGGTAAAACTTTACGGTGGATTTTACAAAAAAAAATGTGTTGGTGGAAATAAATGTGATCGTTGTGGAAATATAAGTTTGTTTCATTCAAAGTATCATATTTATATGAATGATCAATCATTTTCTAATATAAGAGTCAATTGGAAGAGATATGAATATATCAACAGCACGACTCCACATTCTTCAAATGTTATTTTCAAAATGATATATTTGAAGGTAGATAAAATCTGTGTGATAGATTTTTTGAAGAAGTTTGAGGAAGAAATATATAAATACACCAAGCATTCACATAGATCTCGATGGAAATATCTACAATTCAAACAACCCCATGAAATGTTTCCACCAGGGACAATTTTGTCTGTAGTTCATTTTGCAGAGAACTACACATTCGCTGCACAAAAATAAATACATAGAGAATATTATCATTCTGACAAAGTCACGATATTTGTCCACATTCTATATACACATGCTCAATGGATTCTTGATAACATAGAAATCACCAATGACAATCGGCATGTTATTAAAGAATATCACTTTTATATAAGTCATGATCGAGCACATGACACACATTATGTACAACATTGTTTTGATAAATTTTATGATTCATTGAAAGAACGTGAAATCGGATTCGATCGACATTGGATATGGTCAGATGGGTATGCGGGTGAGTTCAAATCTTTACGATCATTCTATTGGTTATGTTGTCTTCATAAAAAATTAAACATTACAGATTGTTAGAATTTTTTTTAGACTGGTCATGGAAAAGGAGAGCACGACGATGCAGGGGCATGTATAAAACAAGCACTTCGAATGTATCAGATGAACCCTCATGCTGATCGATTTGAATTCGTTGAACAAGTTTTTGAATGGTGAAAAATGGCGCTAATCCATGAATATAATTCATCAAGGGATGTGCGTAGGTGTGTCTATATATAAATGTTTCACATGTACACAGGATATTTTTATTTGAACGTGTTCAAATATATATTCAAACTTCAATCATTTTCTTGAGAGATTTCAAGTTAACAAGTTCTT
>SNQJ01S0086131.1:59253-72284 GCA_010110895.2 Picea sitchensis | reverse complement strand
GAGCAAATGTAATATTTGTGAGGCTTAGTTGGAGTTAGAAATCTAGATAAAATATAGTCATATAAGGTGGAAATTCACATTGATTGAGAGCAATCATGACAATAATTTCAAATGTAAGTGCATCATAACCTATTGTAAACATATTAATGTGAGTTTTAATGGGATATATATTAAGAAGAAGATGATTTTGAGTGATTCTTAATTTTCACAAAATTTATGGTGGTAATGAAGCCTATTTATACAAATAGTAATGTGAGTTTTAATGACGTATACATATTTTTAAGAAGATGCAATTGAGTGAGTCTTAATTGTCACAAAATCAATGGTTCCAAAGGGTAATGTCTATAGATATCCACACTCCCCTCGTGTTTTGGGAGGGCCATGCTATCCACACTCCCCTAGATGTGTGATGACTAATACTAGTTGTCTACTAGAGATGTTAGGTCGAAAGGTTTGATGCTTTCACATTTGGATTATATCTAGAGTTAGTTCAATATAGTTGAAACTCCAACATATTTCAACGAAGGAAGGGATGGGAGATGCGAGATGGAATTAAGGGTTTAAAAGGAGGGGTGATTATAAGTCAATTCAGGATCACATTTGGGATTCGACATGCCATTCCTTGTTCCCTCACATAGTTCCTACCATGTTTAAATTATAATAATTCAATTTTAAAGATGGATGAATGTTGAATTATTATTATTTATTTAATGAGGATTATTTGAAGATTGATTTACTTTATTTATTTGTATGCATGATTAGTTGTTAACATTTTAAAAATTACATTAGGAACATCGCTTGTTATTATCGTCTACATGTGGGATATGTGTGTGCTAGCTATGCTTACATATCCAACACACATAAAATATTATGGTTCAATAAAGACATTAGTTACTAATGTATAGGTTATTAATGAATTAATTAATAAGTTGTCAATTTGAAGTTATATTATAGCTATGCCTACATATCCAACACACATACAATATTATGGTTCAATGAAGACATTAGTTACTAATATATAGGTTATTAATTAATTAATTAATAAGTTGTCAATTTGAATTTATATTCTATGAATATAAATATCGTCAATAAGATAATAATTAGTTCCCATCTATAAATATTATATGAAGTTATAATAAATTAGTATAATAATTAGTTTCCATCTAAGACTCTTTTATTTCTATATTAGACTTTATTATCCAAAATGAACTATTCGTTATAATTATTCCTTTAGTCAAAGGGTCACTACAATTGGAAAATACAACCAAAGTGGGAGAATGGTTTGGAAGAGAAGCCATATCAAAAGTGAGTGTTGAATTCGGTTGTTATATAGATTGAAAAAAGTGAAATTCATTCAGTTACTAACTAAAAAGCCAAGAATATTAAATTAAATATTGATCGGATGAATTTCAAGGAAAAACCAAATCTACACAAGTAGGCGCAAAGACTAAACATTCATCCATGAATCAATCAACTTAGAGATAAATAAGAGATAGACAATAGAGCATATTCTTATCCTTCACTCATCATCCATGCACAGAAAATCGGGGCATTTGAATATATAGGTCTTTAAACATCGAAGTGACGACCGTTGATTTGACTCCTGACCGACTTCTCAAGCACAGACTAATGACTAAAGGGATAAGGGACGAAAGATAAAAATATAATATTTTCATAATAATCAATAAAACCCACACAGAGAAGTCATTGAAATCAGAAGTTTGGTTCATTAAGGGACTATCATTCAACTCAGAGGTTTATCATTCACAATGCAGAGTTTATCAATAAAAATGCAGATATGTACACAAGTTCAAGCAATTAAAAATGCAGAGATAAATCAAATTTTTAATCAATCAAGTCGCGGAGGTACTCGCTCATAAGAAGGCACAAAGACTAAAAATTAAGCCATGAACCAATCAACTCAAAGATAAGTAAGAGATAGACAGCATGGAAAATTATTAGCCTTCACTCATCATCCATGCACAGAAAAGTAGGGCATTTGAATCTATAGGTCTTTAAACATCGAAGTGACGACCATCAATTTGGCTCCTGGCTCACTGATCAGGCATGGACTGATTATTAAAGGGATAAGGGATAGAATATAAAACCACAATCTTTTCATAATAATCAATAAAACCCAAACATAGAAGTTATTGAAATCGGAAGTTGGGTTCGCCAAGGGAAATCGATTCAAAAAAACAGTGATGGGATGGGAGATGCGAGATGGAATTAAGGGTTTAAAAGGACCTGGGTGATTCCAAGTCAATTGAGGATCACATTTGGGATTCGATATGTGATTCTTTATTTCCTCACATAGTTCCTACCATGTTTAAATTATAATAATTCAATTTTAAAGATGGATGAATGTTGAATTATCACTCTTTCTTTAATGAGGATTATTTGAAGTTTGATTTACTTTGTTTATTTGTATGCATGATTAGTTGTGAACATTTTAAAAATATGCATTAGGAACATCACTTGTTATTATCATCTACGTGTGGGATATGTGTGTGTTAGCTATGCCTACATATCCAACACACATACAATATTATGGTTCAATAAATACATTAGTTACTAATGTGTAGGTTATTAATGAATTAATTAATAAGTTGTTAATTTGAAGTTATATTATATGAATATAAATATCATCAATAAGATAAGAATTCAATAACGTTGGTCAATATGTGTGAAGTAATATTATACGAATATAAATATCATCAATAAGATAAGCATTCAATAAGTTTGGTCATCAATATAAGTAATTTTTAAATTGTCTTCAATATTAAGTTATATTAAGATGAGGAGGAGAAAATGGAGCAAGTGTAATATTGGGAGGCTTGGTTGGAGTTAGAAATCTAGATTGAGAGCAATCATGACAATAATTTCAAATGTAAGTGCATCATAACCTATTGTAAACATAGTAATGTGAGTTGTAATGGGATATATATTTTGAAGAAGATGCAATTGAGTGAGTCTTAATTGTCACAAAATTGATGAAAATTTACCTTGTTTATATTGAATTAGTTTGAAATTTTAAAACTTTAATACTTACATCATTTCTTATTTATCTAAAATTCCAAAAAATACTAAAAAAAAATCTTATATAAAAACAAATGGTGTTTATTATAACCTTTCTTCATTAACTTTATATTTATATACCCATTTTAATAATTATACTATGTTTCATTTACCTAGAACTATTTGTAAATAGGATAACAAATATGGTCACACGAAGATGTCAATACATTCATATATTCATTCTTATAGATGTTACAAAGTCATATATAGGTGCATGTCCTTTATATATCGACATATGGAAAGGACTTGTTAAGTGTCATATATATTACACTACAAAACATTGTCACAATAGATCATACCATAGTTTCTAAAATCAATTACACGTAATGTTTTGTTTTAAACTTAAAATTTAATTTACTATTTGGATAAGAAAACAACATAAAATGCTTAAGAAAATAACATACCAACCATGAACAAAATCAACATACCAATCATGAAATGAATTAACGGAATTAATTCTATTCTATTTATGTCATATTTAATTTGGATTTAATTCTGTTAATTCTGTCATTTTTCATAAAATGACAACAAATCCAACAAAGATCAGAAAGACACATCAGTTTAGATATGTATTACTCTTAGTTATTACTCTTAGTTATAACAACATATCAGACACACATCATAGAACATGAACAAATCTTCTTGTATGAGTCATAACCCTATATTATGTTGAGATCATAGATGCGTAGAGTAGATTATCATAAGTTGAATGTAAAGGATGTTGTTGTATTTGTATTAGTGTTGATTTAGAGCCATATTCGGCCCTGTCCATGTACAGGTATAGGCCCTAATTCAGGTATGTCACTGTACATGGACAGGGTCAAATAAGGCCCTGTCAACAATCGAAAAATAAATTCTAAATTCTAAAATTTAAATAGAAATTTAAAATTTAAACATATTTGTTTACTAAGCTAAGGGACAGGGCCATATTCAACCCTATCCATGTACAGGTATAATCCCAAATTCAGGCTTGTCACTATACATGGACAGGGACGAATAACTCCCTCTCAATAATCTAAAAAAAAATCTAAATTCTAATTTAAAATTCTAAATTCTAAATTCTAAATTCTAATTCAAAATTTTCTAATCTAAACATACCTGGACCAAACACCCGCCCACATCTCCAATGTCCACCTGCCCACTGCTCCAACGTCCACAATAGTGCCCATCTGCAACAAACACCAAACACCAAACGTCCGCCCGCAGCAAACAACAAACACCTAACACCAAACATCCATCCACAAGACCGTCTGCCCGCAGCAAACACCAAACACCAAACGTCCGCCCGTAGAAAACACCAAACGTTCGCCTGTAGCAAACACCAAACACCAAACACCAACACTAACTAACAAGTATGAACTAACTAACAACACGCAAAAATTATAACAAGTGCGATGTGTGGGTAATATATAAACCTTTTTTCATTCAAACTAATCTTTCGGCCCAAAAGTTATTTTGGTGGAAACATTATTTCATCCGTAATATATTTCGGCCGAAAATATGTTACCGGATGAAAAATATTCGTCCGACTAAAATTGTACATGAAAATCGAGGACATCGTCACGGTACCATTCGATTTGACGTTCAAAGGTTCGGCCGAAGCATTTTTCGACTGAAAAAATAGGACTTTCGGTCGTAAGAAAAATTAGTCCGGCCGAAAAAATGTCTTTCGAAATTTTGGAGACCCGGTTGTCATGAAAGTGTTACCCACCTTCATGAATTCACCTAGATGGGGTATTCAATTTCATCTAATCTATTATGCAAGTCTTCCCTTGTTTCTTTATTATTTCCTCTAGGTCCCTAAGCATTCCCTAGATGCATTTGTTTTGCATGCATTAGAAAATTCAATGCAATAAAGAATGCTCTTGTAGAATCAAATTATCCATTTTTAACTACTATTAGACACACATTTAATTGACAAATTTTAACTCAACAATCCTAAGGAAAATCCCAAATTCATAAACAGTGTTACAGAATTTATAATTCAAATATTTAGGATTCTTACTTATTTATTTGTACGATATTCAATTGAACTTATCAGTTTTCAAGACACACAAAATGGAAAACTAAAATAGCTCAGTCGTCCTCAATTCCCCCTGGTGTCGAGATGCTCCTAATAAACATGCAACCAATGCTTACGATTATCAACACTCCCAAAACTATTCTTGTCTCTCCTTCTATAATTCTCAAACAAAAGACACCATCAATAAAATTATGCAAACCAATACCGCATAGCTTGGATCTCAATTATGCTTTGAATGACTGATTTAATTAACTATATTTCGAAATAAAAACTGATGGATCCTATCCATGAAAAATAATGACCAAATAATTACTCAATCTATGATATAATTGTCAATTGGACAAGACCATTGTCAAATTCTCACAATGATTACCAATGGATTTCCACCATGTCTGAAATGTCCTCGGTCAATCATAATTTTGTGTTTCAGTGCTTTCAAAATTTACCCAATTTTATGTGTTCCGGTTAATGTTTTCGGTGAACTCCATTTCATGTTATTTAAAACTTGTACAAATCTTAATTTTGATGCTAACTCCTTTCCATTTTACTCGGCAAAGTCTAAAACTCATTTCAACGCTTGCAGAAATTTGTTTCAACACTTTCCTTCTTGTTCTATCGATGAATTTAAAAACTATTTTTGGCATGCCTAATTTTTTTTTGGCGGACTTATATTTTATGTATTTATCACACTTGAATTTTATGTCTTTGACATAGTCGTTTTAGGTTTTTGGTGCATTAAAAATCTTTTTGGGTGAACTGTATTCCATTTCTTCAACACTTTTAAAATTTGATCCTTTTCACAGCTTCAACAAACTTTAAGACTGTCTTTGGCCTATGAAAAAATGGTATTTCCACGCCCTTAACAACTTGTTTTCTATGATTTCTAAACATTTTTCATCGCTTTCAAAATTCTCCTTTCGACTCCTCTTAGACTTTGTTCTCACCATAGTTGAAAATCTTACCTTTTTTAATTTTCAGTGAACATTAATATTTGTTTCCCGTAACAGTGTTGACTTCACCAAAATGGTTAAAACAAAAAGTGTGTTTTTTGGGGACTTGGATTCATTTGTTTTCCTAAGGCTAAAGACACCTATTAGACCATATAAAATGCATGAAATAATTCAAATCAAAGTGTAATAAAAACAACAAAAAATGATTGCAACTTTCTCATAAAATTAAAGAAAAATGGTACCCAAAATTTTAGAATTCTAGTGTGTGTTGTGTGCTCAACAAATGGCAATTCACTGGATGAATCTAATATCTCTACATGTACCTTCGAATCAACATAGAAAATTTTCGACGAAAAATCAACCTTAAAATGTAATCAAGACAAAAAAAAACACCTTTAGATTCTTTTATCTGAAATTTAGATCATATTTGTAGTCTTTCCATGGATACCTAGCCATTAAAAAACATATAAGATAAGTTATTTGGATCTGTAAACTATACTTTGAAAATAAAATAAAATATGTTTGACCTCTAATATTCAAGTTTTGTTATTTAAAATCACTAAGCCACATTATCACCTTTCTTGTGTTGCTCCACTATCAATGAGCATCCATAGCCCCAATGGAGTCACCCCGACATCACATACTTTTATCCACTGCTATTGAGCATCCATAGCCTCGACGTAGTTATCTGCATGTCTTTGTTACCAATATGTTCCACCAAGTTATTTCCCCTTGATATACATTTATTATTATTATTATTATTATTATTATTTTGAATAGAAATTAAATTTTGTTCAAGGAGGAACTAAAGTGAAACAACCATTGTACTTATGAGGATGATATCTATTAATGAAGGGGTGAATAAGCTACCTAGGTTTTAAAACTCATCCTATTTTAAAGAAGCCATGCATTAATTAGTTCCTCTTCATTATTTGGATCATGATAGCTAGAGTTTATACTTATTTGACTCACTTATATTTGATAACAACCATTACCTCCACCAATAAAACATTGTATTTCATCAAAATTGCAAATAAAAGAAACTATAACTACCTTATGAATCATAATCATGCTTTTCATTGATTTTATGTATACACTATATTTGAGCAAATAAGGTACTCAACTGAAATCCAAAGACCATGTCTCACCAGAGGTTGAAAACTCAAAACCACAAAAAAACTTTTAAGGAAAAAGAAAAGTAACTTAACACACAAACCATGTTGAATAAATAAATTGAATGTCAACAAGAAACTTTGAAGATAAAAACAAATTGAACCAAAACAAAGAAACGAATGAAAAGGTCAAAACAAAATGATGAAACTATAATACATAATATTGCTCGTGGGAACAACTAAGTGAAGTATATTTTGAGGAATTGGCCATTAATAGGAAGGGAATCTACTTCTCCTTCCAAAATTTGGAATCGATATGTATTGTTATAAGAAAAATCTATTTGTTGGGACAGATTCAACCTATCCGGCTCTGAAGCTGGTTACAACCTCTTTGATAGCTCGACACAAGGAAGAGACTACCTGCACCTCAGATGTTCATTCATCTGAGGCGGTAATGAAGCGATAAAGGGAGAGGTGAAAGACTTACGAGAAGTATTTCTTAGGACCACCCACCCTAGATGTTGTCCTCCCTTAGCTTCCTGGATGGCCAAAATGGCATGGGGGGTGAAAATTATAGACAATAGGATGAAAATAAGCTTGCTGATTTTTAGGATAGCAAACTAAACAAAGAGAACAACGATTTGTTCACTCCCTTAAAGCCTTGGGAAATGGCCCAAAATGGGTTCCTGGGTTAAATTGAGGTCGTGAACAATAGACCAGTGGATGCCTCAAGTGAAAAATTGAAAAATAATGGTGAAATGTGATTTTAAAAGCTACAACCAAGTCTTTTTAGATGGTTTTAAATTGCGAACAACAAGTTTTTCAAAGCTTTTAAGGCGGGGAAACAAGCCCATAATGGCTTGGTGCCCCCCGGGGTGATCCCGAAAAATTACCGAATCAAAAGGGGGGTTGTAAATGAAGACGGAAAACATTTTTACAAGTTGTTACAGCTATGTTTGGGAGATTATTTAAAATTTCAACTTCTGTTCATGGATGAAGGGTGGACTGACAAAAGGTTTGACTTTAAATTGCATTTTATTGGTGAATTTTTAGTTATTAACACATGCCTTGGCCACCACACTATTTTGAAGTTTATCCCGATCAGGAAAACACATCCCGGAACTATGCCAACCAGTATAAAAAGAGTAGTCTTAGCAGACCACGGTGGTTAGGTTGAAGAGTGCCCCATGCAGTTCAGAGAAGTAGGGATTAGCCACTTCTCGTCACTTGCGCTTTCAGTCTCTTAAATCCACTTGTTGCTTGCTTGCTATATTCTTTATTTATTATAGCGGGTGGTTGGCTAGATATGGGGATGTGTGCGTGGTGGGTCCACCGAATGAGGAGGGAAGAAGAAGGATACTTGCGAAAAGGAAGAGGCCCAGGACCCCCTAAAGGTAGTTTTAGTTGAATTTACCCAAGCAGAGTAGTATTCCATACAAGATGAGCTATTCAACTCCTTGATCATGTGGTACTAAGGAAAGACCACTCAATTTATACTAACTAGACAACTCCCAAGGGGCTCCTAATGAAGACTCCCTGGATTTGACCCTTAGTATTCTATGAAATTGAAATTTCTTGAAACAAAGGACCAGGCCATCCACGTGGCGAGGTCATGTCTCTCTTTCACAAGTGCGCTTCCTGGTCAATAAATTGAAACCTATCTAAAACTTTATACAAAAATAAGTAAATAAGTATGTGACATATATGTCGCAGCTAAACAATATGTGTACACATATAACTAAATATTATAGGTTTTGTTTTTAATTTGTATTGGGCAGACCCATGCTTTGTTTTCAAGTGTTTTGCGGTTTTTTGAGTGTTTATAGCTTGTTGATTTTTGCATGGCTCCTTTAGGGGAAGCCACGTGTAGATTAGTATACGAGGAAATATATGATGAAAAATGAAAAAATTAACTAATTACAAGTAAACAATTATACCATTTAACCCAAAGGAATGGGTTGAGGCTCTTTGTAAGGAGTAAGGCCTCCATCTGCATGAAAGCCTCAACTAATTCCTTATATGGGGATTGGAAGTTTACTTATCAGAATTCGAAATAGTGATGGTTATTTATGAAAGCACAAATAAGATTTTTATAAACATAAATTTACAAGTAAACTACTTAAACTATCTACACCAGCAAAGCATGTCAACATGGGTATATGTGCCAAAAAATTTAGAATGAGGGATAGTGAATATAAGGTGAATATGAGAGTGATTGGGTGGATTTACCGATCAGATTTGATGGGTTTTTTTCGCTGTCCTACTAGCCCCTTTTCCTCAAACAGGTATTTATATGGTCCCCAACCGCTTAGGAGAAGCAGAGTAGGTGACCTGATTATATCCTTGCAGACAAAAACCAAAATTTTAGTGATTATACATAAAAAAACTGAAATAAATGAAACATAAATTTGCACACAAAAGATAAATAACAACCCACTAAGATGGTTGTCACGAAAGAAAAAATTGACCAAAATGGTCTATTTTCATGTTTGGGGCAGTAAGGTTGATAGCATGAAAACATAACAGAAATGTACATGAACGATATAAGGAAGAAAACAAGTATGAACAGCCAGCTAAGAGGCTTATTTAAGGGTTGTTCTAAGGGGCCCTAGGACTCTCGACCACTAACTAAGGTTGAAAATAGCTTAATACTTCAAAAAATGTGCACTAAAACACATCAAACAAGTTAAACAAAGTTGTTAGGAAATGAAAGCAAGTAAGTTAAACCCAATGAAGAAACAACAAACACCTAGCTAACCAATCCCTCCTAGAGATAGCTAACATAACAAGTATTTACTTTTACCCCTCAACACTTAACCAACAAGTGACATGTCCAACAACTAAAATTTAACAAATATCACACACACAAAGAGCTTTGGAAAATTTTAGCAGCGCTTTGTTACTATATTTATCCTCCCTTATCAATGTCATCCCTCTTATTTATAAAGGAGAGGTGAAAGCTTAGGTTTAGGCCACAAGACACTTGTCACTTTTGGAAAAGTGACAAGTGGACCAACCCTAAAGTGTTTTTGTCTTTTTACCAAAAAGTAAACTTATCCCAAACAGGGAATCTTATCCAAAAGGGATCAAATCAAATCTGATTTGACCTCTTAGTTACAATGTATACATGCCAAAAGTAAATTATGCGAGACTACCTATTACAAAAAGTCATTTTTCATAAAATGACAAAATCAGTATCCCACATCATCATTTTCCTTGGGATTTGTGCCATCCCAAACACTCTTTGTTTTATACCATGTTTTGCAGCTATAGATGATGTGAAATAGGACAATTCTCGACCATCCATGGTTGTCGGATTCACTGGGATGAAGCCCCAAGGTGTGGGGAAATTACAAAGCTTCTTAGGAGGGAAAGGGACCTTTGGGATTTGGTCATTGTATATAAGGAAATCCCTTCTATTCAGGCACTTTTTAGACCTTATTATAACCCCCCCTTTGCTTCCTATAAGTTTCCCTGTGAGTTGACTGAAGCATGGCTTCGATTTGGGCTTCTTTTGGTGAAGGGAACCCCTCGGCCTGAACCTTGAGAGGATTTTCCCATATACCAATTAGCCAAAAAAATTATTTTTATTGTTCCCATGCTGTAACATTGTTTTCTACCTTTCCTCTTCCTTTCATTTGGTGCAAACTCTGAATGAGAAAGATATGGCCCTGGAAAGGTACGCGGGAAGGAGTTGGTCAGGAGACTGATCAGGGAAAAGTTTGAAATTGGGACAAAATTATGGGGTAGACATAAGAATTTATAGGTTGTTACAGGCTTGCATATCTGTAGTTGAAATGGGTTTTCCTCATTCGGCCCAATTTGGCCTCGGAGGCCCCCAATTAGGTCTCCTTCTAGCACGTGCTTTTTGGGCCAATAACGAGTCCATGTCGCTCTGTGACATGCCATTAAAATTATAGGTTGAATTTGTCGAGGTGAATGCCATGGATGCATTCTTGACTTCGCCCTGGTCGTTTTGACTATTTACAGGTGAAATTACGCCTCTGTATGGTGAAGTTATGCAATTAAAAAGTTCAGTGTCTATTGGGGGGGGGATTTTAATTTTTTAATATATAGTTTAAATATATAAAATNTCGGCCCAATTTGGCCTCGGAGGCCCCCAATTAGGTCTCCTTCTAGCACGTGCTTTTTGGGCCAATAACGAGTCCATGTCGCTCTGTGACATGCCATTAAAATTATAGGTTGAATTTGTCGAGGTGAATGCCATGGATGCATTTTTGACTTCGCCCCGGTCGTTTTGACTATTTACAGGTGAAATTACGCCTCTGTATGGTGAAGTTATGCAATTAAAAAGTTCAGTGTCTATTGGGGGGGGGATTTTAATTTTTTAATATATAGTTTAAATATCTAAAATAAAATTTATCTAAAAATTTTCAGTCTTGTTATAATTTCTAATAATAATTTTATTATTAATATATATAAAAAAAAAAACAATAAAATTTTAAATTTTAAAACTAAATTAAATAACATATATATAAATTATATAATAAAAAAACAAATTTTAAATCAAAAAATTCAAACCCCCCTACCCCAGCGCCCTACGTCGCCATATGACGATCCTGGAACGCAAATGGACCCTGCGGGGTTATGATGAAGGGAGGAGGTGGTGTTGGGTGGAGGGCTCGCAAGGAAGGAGGTGTAAAGCGCGCAGGGAGAGGGAGAAGGGGATTGTTGGGTGTGCGTGCATGGAGTGAGAAGAGGAGGGTGTTGGGAGGCCACGCGTGGGCTCGTGTGGGAGAAAGGAGCGCGCAGGAAGGAGGATTAAGTGGATGCATGGAGGAGATGGAGGGAACGGGTAGTGTGTGCATGGAGTGGAGAGGAGGAGATCACAGGGGGGATATGAGGGGTTGTTGCACGTAGTGAAGGAGGGAATGGAGTGGGCGGAGTGGATATGGGGAGAAAGGGAGAGGAGGAAAGGGGGGAATGGAAACGTAGAGGTGAGGGGGAGGATATACAGGTGCATGGGAGAGAAAGAGGGAGTGTGCGAGGGGTGGTGGCACCTTGGTGGTGGACGGGTGGTCGACCACCACCAAATATTTTTTTATTATTTTAATTTTTGTGGGTTGTTTCCAATATTTTTGGGAGTAGGAGGCCTTGGATTCAAACCCCCTCCCCTCCTTTTTTAATTTNAGGGGTGGTGGCACCTTGGTGGTGGACGGGTGGTCGACCACCACCAAATATTTTTTTATTATTTTAATTTTTGTGGGTTGTTTCCAATATTTTTGGGAGTAGGAGGCCTTGGATTCAAACCCCCTCCCCTCCTTTTTTAATTTTTCAACAGTTTCTGGGCATTTTTTAGTAGAGGAAAGGGAGGGGGTTGTGGTTCAAATCCCAAGGCCTGCAAATGGCCATGCACAGGCCTGTAAATTCATAAAAACTCAGAAATATTAATTCTATAAAGGGTCTTGGTGCCCAAGAGGGGTTCAAATCCCCTCCCCTTTGAATTTTTTGCACAGGAAATTAATGAATATTGCACACCAGCAACCAAACATGAACCAACAACCTACTTCAAATCTGATACAGCACTAATGCCATTGGAAAACAGCAAACCAGGAGCCATGAAAGAGGAAAAATCTTGTCATTTTCAGGAAGAAAGCAACACAATTACCATTTGCTTGAAAAACCCAGCAAGTTTTTTGAAATGGGATTGATGGGGGCTTACCTGTACTCTCTTCTTATGGATGGAGTATGACCTAGCCTGCCATGGAAACCCTCCGTTGTTTATTTATAGAATCCCCTCATCTTCCATGGTTGCCTAATTTGCAAAGCTCCTTCCCTCTCCAATGCACATGTTAAATGAGCGAGAGGAGAGGAGAGTGGGTTTTTTTTTTTCATCAAAAAAAAAAA